>QFEZ01000398.1:34626-53844 GCA_003316425.1 Russula lepida | reverse complement strand
CTAGCACGCGGCTCCCGTCTCTGGTGTGCCACTTGGTTGAGGTATGCAAGAACATAAACGTGCAGAACATCTTATTCTAAGTTATGAAGTCGTGGGTTGTGCTCACGTTGATGGGCCTGACTCGGACGCTAACAATAGTGTCCCACAAACAACATTGAATGGATACCACACGTATTGCTCCTTTTTCTCATTCATTTCTCAAATCTCCATAGTATGAATGTCAAGTACGGGGTCTTGCATACTAAATCATACTACTTGGGTACTACACTACACTGTCTGGGTACGTCCGTCTGCAAATCCTTGTCCTCCGCACCTGTGGATTCCATGTCCGATAAAGTAGCTCCCCAACGCCTTGCCCCAGAATCAATGCTCTCATAGGACATTGGGTAGTGTTCAGTGTGCCGCCATCCACTGAGTGAAAGAGGTGCAATTCGCGTGTGCGTTGGATTCGGGTCTTCGTTCTACTGAAGAGCTATGAAGACGCGGCATTGGCACAGTGCCAAATGACATCCAACGCTTTGGCCCGAAGGTCGATGTTCATGCGGTTCCGGGGCTGATAGTCCTCCAACTCCTCCATTACTTCATATAAATAAACTTAATGAAGTAATGAGCCTCCAGGGCTCTCGACCATTTTCCCCACCAAATCCAGGAGCATCTCCACAATATACGACGGGTAGGGTTTGTCGGAAAAGATGCCACGACGTTGAATAACGAGATCAGGATGCTGCAGCCAGGGGTAGATCCAAAACAACCTCCCACGCCTTCTTCAGATCGTCGTCCATCTTCTGAGCGGCAGTCAATGCCATTGTCATGATGCCTTGACTACCCGAATTCGTCTGAAGCGTGACTCAATGGTATCCCTAGACATCACAATCACAGCGTACGGAAACGCGTGGAGGGACACGAACGTTAGCACACCTGCAACTGCCGTACATTTGTTTGTTTGTTTGTTTGTTTGTGGTCTGAGAAAGGCGCCCATGATTACAAACCTCACATACACTGGGCGGCCATCTGACGGCCGGTCCATGGGATGTCCAACATACACTTTACGCTGCAGCATACACACTATATAATAAACGAAATTGTAACGGGACGTAGATGTGGGATAGGTAAAAAAAGAGAAAGGTGACCGTGGGACCCGAAATAAGAATAGGGCAAGAAAAAGTGGGAAGCGGATGGGTGGAAAAAGCCCGAACTTGACACTAAGGTCGGATAGAAAGTGACACGGGGTATGCACAAGATAATACGGTATACTACCGAGGTATATCACAGTATTGTGAGATCAAGCCACGAATTTTCATCGTGACGACATCATTATCGCCATACTCAAATTGGGGCACTCCATTAACAAAGCTGAGAATCTCCGAGTGGATGCTCGCCTTGTGAGTAGCAACGGCAAAGTTGTTGATCACCGACTGAACCTGACTAGGTGACAGACTGACGTGAGACCCGAAAATGCCACAGAGGATGAGAGTAAGGTCTACAATGTAGCCCACCACAAGGCACATATTCTCCTTGCTAAAAAGTGGTTAAAAGCTGACTACATACCACAAGAACGTACCCACCTATTCTCATAACGACCGTTTAGCCACGTAGCTCCCGTCCCTGGAGTGCTACCTAACCAATATCTGTAAGAAAATAGACGCGTTGAACATTTGGTTCTGAGCTGTAAGTAATGGGTTGTGCTCACCTCGATGAGGTATTGATGGGAGACCCGGTTAAATCCTGAACAAGATAAGATATTTCAGCCCTGAACGCCGGGCTTGAAAGGTACTGGTTTTCTAAGTAAGCAGAACAAACCGAGACGAAAAGAGAAAGTACACTTTGTCCTTATCAGGAAGGTTCCAGGTGCCAACAATATCAGCATGAATTGCGCCCACGCAGTTTGCCAAGGTTTGTCCAACAAAGTCATCACTTGACCAGAGCCGACGCCAATATCCTATGTAAGCCAGTAACCTTGTTGAATTGACATCCATTGCAGAAGGAGTCTTCTACTCACTGCTTCGTCCAACTCTGTCGTATGGTATGGGAACTAAACATGAACTTCAAGAGTAAAAGTGAGGTTACGCACTCAATAGAAGCCTGAATGTTAATGTCACGACTTGCTCTCTGTGAGACCGACCATGAAAGTGACACAGGGGACAATCGTGGTTGTGTCCGTTGTGCTTTGGACGATGGAGAGATATTGCGTGAGTGAGCAATGATGACCTCATCCGTTGTTACGACCAATTTGTTAATACGATCGCGAAACCTTGGCTGCGCTGGAATAAAGGAAGCGTGAGACAACCCTTCAGTGTAACACATACGAAATAATAGATACTAGAAACAATCTCAGCTGGGACGTTTCCGAATAGAGAGAGACAGTGGCTTTCGTAGTCATGACTGGATGAGACGAGGTCAAACCTTGTGAAGACAATAACAAGGGGGACTGATAGTCATCTGTTCATTTCGACGCCAAGATCTTATTGAGTGGCCTCACCTCCGGTGCCAAGAAGCAGCTTCAACCCTTCGTCGACCTGTCTATCAATAACATCTGACATTGGAACACATATCCTAAGTTCGCCATCAGTTATATGGTTAAACAGCCACATGTGACATCACTTCTTTACCAAATAGCATGTAATCTTTCCGAAACTAGGCGACTCATGTCGTTGCGGGTCGCGATAAAATTTTGGATAACTTGCATTTCTCCGGGTCCAGATGCCGAACACTCATGCACTACAAGGTGACGGTTGTTGGGTGGACAAAACTCAGCAGTCCTCCCAGAAACATTTATTGGCGATCCCTTATATTTATTGCGAGGCGCATAAGCTGGTGAGGCAGGAGTGCGAAGATGACTGTGTGCATACCAACATATCCGCATTGAAAATGGATCTGATGAGTGAGGACTTGCCCGAGTCTCGCTGCAATGAAATACGCATCAGTTGTACATTGGGCCTGTCTGATTGATGACACACACCTTTCCCACAACAAGAAGTCTGAATCTATGGACGGACAATGCTACTTAGTAATCATGGGCCAATCGGACAACGACTGACTTGCACATACCTAAGGTCTTTAGAAAGTAGACCCTGCAGAGTGGGACGGATCCGTGGTTGATCTTGTTTCCCGACTAACGCTGGGTTTGTCCCCGAGACTTGAAACGACGCAAATTTTGTTGAATGTCCATTGCCAAGTGCGTTTTCGGATCTCGTCCAAGCCATTTCACCAGGCGAAGGCGAGTGTGCTCTCTGCGAAAACATTTCCTTGTGACGTGGATCTTGCGCGGAAAGCACATTGCCCAAGGCTGGAGGATGGTCAGCCCCATTAAAGTCGCGCTGCGCGGACTGCGAGCCTTGAGATTCCACGCGCTCAGCCCTCACTGCGCGAGGTTTGTACGACGTTATTAGGTTCAGGCGTGGAACGGTAGGGTCCGTATGCCTTTCGCCACTGCCATTAGGCAACGAGATGACAGATGGAGTCTGATAAGCCGCAGTTGACAAGGATCTGGAAGCCTGCTGAGCGGATTGGGATGTGTTCTGTGAATGCGGGTCTGCGGTCTGCGTTTTGGGGGATGCATCCGACTCGGACGGTAAAGTAGCGCTACTCCCACAACAGTTGCCCATGGGGACGGTGAAGTGTCTTGGTTGGAACCCATTACTAGACGAAAATCAGTGGGATTATAGGACGATGACACGGGTTGGCCGCACGGACGCCATGCACTTTAGTCGCTGCTGTTACGTCACCGCGGCTGCTGTGCGCCTGCGCCGGTTTGAAGGCGGAATAGATCAGCGACCTACTGGCCACCTGGCTGATACGGGCACCGCGCGCGGTGATCTGAACCTGCAGGACAACACGGGCGTGAATGCGAAACCCTCGCAAAGCAGTGAGGCAAAGCAGTGAGGCAGGGTCATCATGCGGAGGTAAGCACGCTAAACAACCTCTGCCATGTTAGACACTGTAACTTTTACTCAATTCCTCACCAGCCTCACCAAGGAATTTGATGTTTTCTATTTATTGAGATCATCAAATGCGTTGTCCTGCCCGGTGCAGACTCGGACGCCACCTTGCGTGCTGATCAGAGGGTGGTATGCACTGATGGTGCAGCGATCAATCACGGTGAAGAGCCCGCCCATTATGTTCAAACATGAAGTACGTATAATCATTCACATGGCACTTCCGTAACCCTGACAATACTCGCACCTTTTTGCGAGATCGTAACCTTTCCAGAAGCTTACAGTAATACAATGTCAAACTACAAACCACCCTAGTCAGGGTCAGCTTCGTGTATCCATAACCATCCATTCACTTGTCCTTGCGTAAGAATAATATACAATTATGATCGAATGTCCGCAAGGCCACTGCTACCAGGAGCTGTCCAACTTCACCCTCCCTGTGCGCGGTCGCTTTTGGGTTAAGTGCCCGACACGACCTCAACGCGAGGATGCGAAAGTACTGTAGGGGTGTCCGAAACGAAAATGTATCATTATTACAATTGTTGGGTCCGTGCTTAGGTGAGAATCGAGCCACAGCAGGTTTTACGCTTGCCGAAAGCGTCCGCACAGGATAATTTCCTGTGCTATCATGCCCTGCTTATCAACGAAGGAGTCAGATGGAACATAGCCTATCATAGCTCCAGGGTATCGTCCATATTCTGTAGACAAAGGCCATCAATAAGCGTATTAAACCGAACCATGATGCAAACGCACCAGTTTCACAAGACTGATCAACTCCGGCTCTTGGAAATTGTCAAGTTCCCCATCAAAACCAGTAGCTATCTTCCTCTCGTGGCGCGTGAACTCATGCAATGCGAGGGCGTTGTCATGCAGTTCGAAGCTAGAAGAAATGTAGGTGTGGGGCATTAAGCGCTTTGGCGAGCGGCAATCCTTAAAACAACGTACTTGATGGGGGCCATCAGGGCACCATATGACGGGCGACTGTACTCCTCTGATGGGACCTATCAGATCTTGATGTGGTGGTGAAGCGCTGTTGCGTAGCGCGAGTGAGTCCGAGGAGGACAGAGGAGTTATTCTAAAAGGGGAGAGGAAAGTTAGCACGTAGACGACCAAGGGAGACGCACGTTGGCTCGGCAGCTCAATTAGCCAAGGTATCGGTCGGACAAGCTGAAGGGGAAGGAAGGAGACAAGAGGGGGAAAGCGTCCTGAGACGACTATACGCACACAGAAAGGGGGAGAAAACTGCACACTCTATTGAGGCGGTCAAGCAATTGCTTAATTACATGGACCTTTGTATCATAAACCTTTTTGTAGTTATACGAGCGAAAAAAGGCGAGCAAGAATGAGAGACGAGATCGATGAGAGATAAAGTGGGACAAAAGAGGACGCGCGGTCAGTGTCCAAGTCACGTGATGCCCGAGACGTATAATAAGCTACCTAATCGATGTTGGGATAGATAAGACAAAGGCGAGGGCTAAATCGAACCAAGCGGAATCGAGAAAAGAAGGTGACAGCTTTTGTGAGCAAGAGGAGTGAGACTAAGTACGGTAAAATGCCGATGATCTTCATTGGGGGCTTCAGGCTAGGAGCGGCAAAATGAAGTAAAGTGTCAAGATAAGATAAAATAGAAATGCACCCGAGGTCAACTACTCCGAGGCCAGCGACCCGGGGTGAGTGAGCTCAGAGCTTTAGTTGAAGGAGATCTCTAGCGCAGGTGTTCCGGGAAGACTCAGATGACCATATTAATTGGGGGGATCGGGACGAGCGCAACCACGCTACTCGCCTTACAGGTGGCACGGCACAATATACACTTACTGAGATAATTGCACAAAACGGTAGTTAGCGAGCCTTTAGGGCATTCCCATGCGCGTTGCAAGTTCGAGCAGGCAGATAGAGAAAGCTGGAGACAAACATGAGGCTCGTCACCGCTATACTTGCATCACCCATCACAAACAAAGCGAGATATCTCGCGTTGGTCCACAGGGCGAGCTTCGCCAAGTTGTGTATTAAGTTGTAGGTTCGACGGCAGGCCGCTATCCTACTATTGCATCCATTGCAGATTCAAAGGTCGATTGTGGTGGTGGGGGTGGGGGTAGTACGGTTGCCGGGTGGAAGAAGTCCGTCGCCTGGCAGCGCACTAAAAAAATGCTAGTCTATGAAAAGGAGTCATGTGGAGAACAACCGCTGATATTCTGCATGGTCATCGTTTGGCGTTCGCTCTTGGATTGCCATGGAACGTAGACACTATTGTAGTGGTAGTGGGGAAGGGTCGAGCATGGTTCCGGAATGGCAAGTGTCAGGAATAGCCTGAAGGATACAGTATATGAGAATATGAAGACAGGCACAGAACAAAGAGTTACCCACTAGGAGAAAACGCACCCAACTGGAAGAGTATTATCAATGACTGTTTGCTCGTTACTTGTGATAAACACTAAACGAGTGCGCATCAGAGAAGGATCCCTCGAGGAGGAAGAAGGTGAATTTGTCGCCTGCTTTTGCACCAGAAACTAACGCATTTAGTTCATGAATCTATGGGGCATCTCGATACAGACGGCAGAGACGTGATGACGGATATCACGGATCATGTTCAAGCGAGTCGGCTTGGACTACTCTGAAAATTCAGGGAGATCTTTGAGCACAGCAATGTCTCTCGGGCGATAGCCATTTTGTGTCTGCGAGGGTTAAGGGTAATCGAATCAAATCGAAGGGGTGTGTGATTACGCACTGATGAGCAAATCCCAATATTGGTCTACATCGCCATAGGGCCATCCAACTGCGACCATGTATTGATGGGTTAGAATGGGTGATACCAACGAGTAGAGCCCGTCGCCTCGATGCTTCATTATTTGATTTGTACATTGTCTGGGGGATGTTTATCGTGTGCATCGTCTGAATCATGTTTGCTGTTTACATCGACTGGGGGGTGTTTGCAGTTCACTTTGTCTGGCTCACCTGGGAGAGGTACGCTTCCGTTCCGGTCACCCTTACGAGGTGTGCCAAGCATGCCGTGAGGGAGAACGGTACAACAGGCTTCAAATCGAACAGCTTCGAATAGAATAATTGACCGAATTATTCCATATGGGATAAGTCGTGCTCCGAGGGCTAAATATGAACGCGCTAACTGAAACTATAATTTCCCTGAGCATGCCACCTTTTTCATAGTAGTACTGTATTGTTTTGCGGTTTCCGTTCTTTGGATGGCATGTGAGATAGATAGGTCTTCCTATCGCAACTACTACTGTGACGGACGCAACTCCTCAGTGTCCTCACCCTAGCAGGGAATGATACGATTACGGCGGCGCGAAAGACTTTGAAGACCGGAAAGGGGTCGAAGTGCGAGTGCGATGCCGAGGTTATGGAGTCGAAAAGCGGAGACACTAAGTTGAACTGAGGATCAACGGAGGCGACGCGAGCACACAAGGGAAGGAAGGATGAAAGCCGATGACATAACGAGCACGTTTGAATACACAAAAGTACAACAGGGTTTTGTGGTTTATAGGAGTCAAGGAATAAAGATAAACCAGAACTTTGGAGCTGATAGCGAGCAAATAAACAGAATAAACAAGTGACATTTTTCGATAGGGAATGAAGTTTCCTGACCGTGAAAAAGAGCGATTACAGGAAGGCGCTTGTCCGAATGGTGGTCGTCGGAATCGGAGCGATTGTAACGAGGAATTGAGTATCTGTACGTTCATTGGGTTATCTATCAACTGCCCAGTCATCCTGCTCAGCCAGCCTGAGACTCAGATACCACTGGCTTCGTGTGTTGATCAGAGGCGTGGTGTAGATTTCACTGATGGCACCAGCAGAAGCCGGATTGCCATGGCCACAGCAAACTAGCGGAAGCAGGGATTTGTCCCGCATTCTGCCGGAGTGGACCGTAAACTTGTGACTCGCGAGGATGATCTTAGCCCTGGACCCATGCTCAATGCTTAAATCTTGAAGCTGGAGATCTGGCCAGTCCAGTGCCAGCATGTTCTTTGATGGCGTCACACGGAACTGACGGAATCCTCATGTTATCTGCCTTGCGGAATCAGGCGTACCCCCACCGAATTAGTGTCCTACAAACGAGATTGACATAACACACGTTCTTTTCCTCATTCATTTCTCAAATCTCCATAGTATGAATGTCGAGTACGGGGTCTTGCATTGTATCATACTACCTGGGTACTACACTTGCCTGTCTCGGTACGTCCGCTGCAAATCCTTGTCCTCCGCACCTGTGGATTCCATGTCCGATAAAGTAGCTCCCCAACGCCTTGGTCCCACACCAGTGTTCTCATAGGACATTGGGTAGTGTTCGGTGTGCCACCATCCACTGAGTGAAAGAGGTGCGATTCTCGTGCGCGTGGGATTCGGGTCTTTGTTCTACTGAAGGGCTATGAAGACGCCGCGGCATTGGCGCAGTGCCGAATGACATCCAACGCTTCGGCCCGGAGGCCGATGTTCATGCGGTTGTAAAGACGTTCGTCCTCCAGCTCCTCTATTACTTCTTTTATATGAAGATGTGAGTCTCCATATCCCTCGACCATCTCTCCCACCAATTCCAAGAGCATCTGCACAACATACCGCGGGTAGCGAAAGTCGGAAAAGATGCCACGGCCTTGAATAACGAGATCACAGACGAGATCAAGCAGAATCCGCTGCGTCCCGGCCGAATGCTTGCTCTTCTTCCCGTTGGACTTGATAACGTTGAAAGTACCAGTATAGAAGGCCTTCTCCGAATCGGACGATGTAGACGCCGAAGGGAGTTGTCTGAGGGCAAGGAAGAAAAGTTCGATGGTAAATCCGAGACCGCCGCCGTCACGTAGGTCTAGTAGACGCCATCGCTGCCGTTCCATCACGTAATCGAGTCCACCCAATGGGTTGCGGATTTCACGGAGGTACTCCAAGGTTCTGAGGGTCTCCTCATGCACTTTGGTGTCCTGTCTCTCAGTTATATCGCGCAATCTTCGGCCGAGCGTGCATATGTTTTGAAGTTGCTGTCCAGGGTATATCAATTGTGGTAGGATGGGGGTGGTTTTAACAGGGGGTATATAGGAGGCTTCGTTTGTCGGAAGAGGTGCGGTGCGATGCAGCTCGTCAAAGAATACGCCTGGGAGACGTCGCGTCAACTCGCGTGTAACCGCATCCATCGTTTCCTGGAGGAAGTGAATTCGCCAATCAATTTCTTCCAGACCAACGGTCTCTGAGTCCGTCGTGATATTCTCTAGTTCCTGAATCGATGATTCGCAACCCTGTAGGATACCTCTGATCTCTGATCCAGTCCTGTCCTGGTCCTGGCTCCAGGACACTGAAGCTAGGCGTAGATCCAAAACAGCCTCCCATGCCTTCTTCAGATCCTCGTCCATCTTCTGAGCAGCAGTCAATGCCATTGTCGTGGTGTCTTGACTACCCGAATTCGTCTGAAAGCGTGCGATTGCGTCCAGCGCCAACGTCGCTAGTTCGTGCACCCCTTTGTCGGTAATCTTCTGCCGGATGGCCACGAGGGAGAGGCATGTCCAGCGCACGGTGAATAATGGGTTCGACTTGATTGTCAACGAGTCATTGGTCTTTTCTTTTTCGCCCACTTTGCTAAGCACCCCTGCGACTTCTCCGAAGGAATCCAGTTCGACGTTTGTACAACATACAAGGGACGCTGTAGTTTCGATGCATCCGCGCATACGCATGCGTTGTATCTTCGTCATCTCCGTAAAATCCCCTTCATTCTCGAAAACGTTCCGCACGCATCTACAGAGACGGTAGACAGTGATTCCTTTGGGTAGAGACGGAAGACCAGGACGAAGTTGGCCAGCAGAAGAGGTCGGCAGGTCGTCACTCACGACCGATTTCCAAACGTCTCGCCCCCACTCCTGGTTAAATGAGCCGGAGATTGCCAGCACGAAAGATTGCATTTCGTTGTTCCCATTTATGTTGTCAACGAGCCACCGAACAGCGAACACGTCTCGATTCTTGCGGCCCTCGGTTCGTTCCATCGCACACTGTTCCCGATGTTCTTCCATGCTCGCAATTTGAGGATCTTGCATAGAATTAATGGATGCTGTACGGAAGCGATTATAGAGCTTGCGACGCATTACTTGCATGAGACGCCAAATAGAGGGTGAGAATGGGGTCCAATAGGGCGATTGAGGATTCCATATCGGCGCAAACACGTAGTAAAGATAGGGGAATACGCAACCAGAGATAGGAATCACAATGGCAATAAAGACCCTCTTGTCGATTTGCCAGATAAGGTCACAAAGTCCACAGAAGAAAAGTATGAGGGAGATGTGGATAAGTCCGGGGACAAACTCCGCGACCGTTGGCAAGCGTTTAGCGCCTTCGGATAAAAACAGGCGAATCCGCGCGGCCCTCAGTGGGTTTCTGGACTGCTGGAAGGTGCGCATATAAGCCCTAGCCCATTGTTGAACAAGCGTCGCAAGGAGGGCGGCAGAAAGACTGCATACGAGGCTTATGAGCCAGAAAATATTCACTCGGCGGTCAGAAGCCGATATATGAAAGGGAGGGTAAGGCGGTAGGGAAGTAAAATTGGTTGGCGTCTGGCCGCCCACCGAGGCGGATTGTTGCGATAGCAATTGAACGGATTGCCGCTGGTAATAGACTGACTGTTCTGCGGGGTTTACTTTCAAATCCGGGATCTTCAGCACGACGAACGCGGTGAGAACAGCAGAGAATAAACCAGCCTGAAATGGGAGTGACCGTGACCGTCAACCCTAGTCAAGCAGGAGAGAGATGCACATACAAAAATAAGGATCACATCCATGTCCTCTTTCAAGACTTTAATCCACTCTTCATCGTGACTCTTAGCTTCTTTTCCGTAGAGGGACCATAGTTCGTCAGCACTATCGTCAAAGTCCCGGGCCGGATCATTGGATGGTTTGTGGGTTTGACTTGGATCAATTCGATTGTTTATGCCTTGAACACCATCCCGTCAGTAACCGTAATCAGATATCTTCCACGGGCACGAGATGCACACCAATTTCGGGACGTTCGTCGTGCGGCAGCTGGGCTGTAGCACCCCCTGGTTGTGCGATCTCTGAGTTTTATTCAGTCAGCACTTCGAAAGAAAAGAGGAAAAAAAGAGAAAGAGAAGACCAAATACCCACCTTCTCGCCCTTGTTCTATATCTCTAGACATCGCAATCACAGTATGCGGAAAGGCGCAGGAGGGCACAAACAGCACTTCGACACATGTTTGTGACATATTACAAATTCGAGGAGTTAGTCGCCGGCCCGCCGCGCGGCGGCGTTCAATGAATAAATATCTACACTAGTACTATATCATCAACGAGATTGTAACGTGAAGTAGACGTGGAATAGGTAAAAAGAGGGGAATGGGACCCATAGAACCCGAAATAAGGAGAATAAGACAAGGAAAGGAGGGAAGCGGATGGGTGGAAGAAGCCTGAGCTGGACACTTAGGTCGGATAGAAGGTGACCGTGACGTGGGTAAGGACGGGACAACACGGTATGCAACGAAGGTATTGACAATGACAGGGTGGTGACGTTGATCACCCACTAACATCTAGGCGAGTCATTTATACGTAGGGGTTACTGAGGTGGATCACACTTTCGCGAGATCAAGTCATGGATTTTCGCCGTGACGACATCATTATCGCCATACTCAAATCGGGGCACTCCATTAACAAAGCTGAGAATCTCCGAGTGAATGCTCGCCTTGTGAGTAGCAACGGCAAAGTTGTTGATCACCGACTGAACCTGACTAGGTGACAGACTGACGTGAGACCCGAAAACGCCACAGAGGATGAGAGTAAGGTCTACAATGTAGCCCACCACAAGGCACATATTCTCCTTGCTAAAAAAATTGTTGAAAGCCCACTATATACCACAAGAAGAACGCACTCACCTATTCTCGTAACGGCCGTTGAGCCATGTAGCTCCCGTCCCTGGTGTGCTACCTAGCCTATGTCTAAGAAAGCAGACGCATTGAACGTTTGGTTTTGAGCTGTAAGTTGTGGGTTGTGCTCACCTTGATGAGGTATTGATGGGAGACCCGGTTAAATCCTGAACAATATAGGATATTTCAGCCCTGAACGCCATGCTTGAAAGGTACTGATTTCTCTAAGTAAGCAGAACAAATCGCGACCAAAAGAGAAGCCACACTTTGTCCTTATCAGGAAAGTTCCAGGTGCCAACAATATCAGCATGAATAACGCCCACGCAGCTTGCCAAAGTTTGTCCAACAAAGTCATCACTTGACCAGAGTCGACGCCAATATCCTATGTAGGTCAGTAACCTTGTTGAATTGACATTCATTGTGGAAGGAATATTCTACTTACTGCTTCGTCCAACTCTGTCATATGGTATGGGAACTGAAAATAAACTTCATGAGTAGAAGTGAGGTTACGCACTCAATAGAAGCTTGAATGTTAATGTCACGACTTGCTCTCTGTGAGACCGACCATGAAAGTGACACGGGGGACAATCGCGGTTGTGGTCGTTGTGCTTTGGACGATGGAGAGATATTGCGTGAGTGAGCAATGATGACCCCATCTGTTGTTACCACTAATTTGTTAATACGATCGCGAAACCTTGGTTGCGCTGGAGAAAGGAAGGCGTAAGACAGCCTTTCTGTGCAACATGTACGAAATAATAAATACTAGAAACAATCTCGGCTGGAACGTTTCCGAATAGAGAGCGACAGTGGCTTTCGTAGTCATGACTGGATGAAACGAGGTCAACCTTTGTGAAGACAATAACGAGGGGCACTGGTGGTCATCTGTTCAATTCAACTGAGGTGAGGTCCTTTTGAGTGCCCTCACCTCCAGTACCCAGAAGCATCTTCAATGCCTCATCCAAATGTCCACCAACAACATCCGGCATCGGGACACATATCCTAATCTTAACATCAGCCGCACAGTATAACAGCCACATGTAGCACTGCTCCTTTACCAAATAGCGTGGAATCTTTCCGAGGCCGGGTGGCTCTTGTGGTTGCGGAGAGTGATCGAATCTTGGATGGCTTGCATTTCTCCGGGTCCAGATGCCGAACATTCATGAACCGTAAGTTGGCGGTTATCACGAGGACGAAACTCAGTAATTCTTCCGGGAACATTCATTGGTGCCCCCTTACAAATTTTCAATGGGCGTAAGTGGGTGAAAAAATAATGCAAATATGATAGGGCACATACCGACATATTCACATCGAAAATGGCATTAATGAGTGAGGACTTGCCAGCGCCTCGCTGGGATGAAATAGGCATGAGTTGCGCTTAGTCCCTATCTGATAGACCACACTCACTTTTCCCACAACGAGAATTTTGAATCTGTGGACGATGGTGCTCTAGTAGTGATATCTGATGGAACGTCTCACCTTACCTGAAGTTGTTGGGAAGCAGGCTGGGCAGAGAGGAAGGGAATCGCGGTCGTCCTTCTTGTCCACTACCAGATGCCGCCCTTGTCCTATGGCCAGGCGAATGCGAGCGTGAGCCATGCAGAGATGCACCCATCGACACTGATCTATTCCGCGATATGGAACCCATCCCACCAGATGGATTTTGGTGTGAGAACTTTTCAAGGCGATCTGAATGTTGCAAGGTGAGTACATCGCCCCTGGATGATGGAGGCGGGTAGTGCCTACCATCGTGGAGGCGTTGAGTATGTTCCGATTGCACACGCGCACGCCTTTCCGCCCTATGTTTAGCCGATAATGTCAAGGTCATTGCATCACCATCATTCGTAGTGCTAACGTACGTAGGCTTTCTGTCGTCGCCACGAGAAGACGAGGCCACAGACGGTACGGCATCTGACGAGGGCATGGATATCGGGTGAGTGGTGGGTTGGGCCTTCTCCTGCGGCTGGGGAGGTGGAACCGAAGGCACGGTAGCACTGGCACTACGACCGAAACAATTGCCCATGGGGTGGTAAGGTGGCTTTGTCGGAACCCATGTAGACGAAACTCAGCGAGATGATATAGGTCGCAGTGAAACGGTGCTTACACGGGTCGGCGGCCGCAAGGCTACCACGCACCGCACATCCATCGGTCGCTGTTGTTTGTTACGTCACCACTGCGCCGTAAAGGTGGCGCGCTGGCATTTCAGCAGGTCTGATCAAACTACTTTGGATATGGACATGGACACGGCCGACCAGATACCGCAGGACACTTTATTCCTTGGGCATGATGCATCACACACTACTGGAAACTGGACGTAGAATTCTCTCAGGGAAGTGAGGCGGACATGGGACAAGGGCGACGTGGAACCGAATGTGAGGCGAACGAACCGCGATGACAGTGTCGACCCTGGTTTCCACGTGGCCCGACCACTGCGGAGGTGAACGTGCTACCCCTCTCTTGGGTCTCACTCTACCTGTACAGCATTACTATGGTGTCAGGGAGATCATCCGGCGTCCGCTAACTGGCAGAAGCGAGGCAGGTGTTCAACATGCCGTTTCTTAGTACTTCAAAAACTTGACATTCTTCAAGTTGAATTTATAGCATCTTACCCTATTATAGCAAAGTTTGGATACTTCTGAGATGATGTGGTGTTGCTGGTAGGATGTCGGGGTTGCTTTTCCAAAGGGAGCCAGCATAGACTTCAGTGCGGCTGACATCTTGATATGTCTCGCATTCTGCCAGATGGACCGTCAAATTTGTGATTCGCGAAGATGATCTTAGCCCCGGACCCATGCCCACAATGATTGAATCTTGAATCTTGAATCTGAAGGTTCAGCCAAGTCCAGTGCCGCATGTTTTTTGATGGCGCACGGAACCCACCACATGTGATCCGAGTCTGCCTTGCGGATGCGGTTCATCTCCGACCTCCCGTTTCCTTTGGCCTTCACAGGAAAACATCCGCCTCAGCTACTCTGAGTGGGGGAGAAGGACGGTGGGATTGTTACAGTACTGCAGATAGTAGGGGTCAATAATGTCGCACGACTGGCGCGCAAAGATGTGAGAGCAATATACATAGGGACCAGTGCTGTATCCTATTCAAGTAAGTCGTAACGTAACGCAGATATGCAATAGGTTAAGGAGAGGAAGGGGACTGTAAAACAAAACCCAAAATAAGACGAAAGAAAAGGTAACTTAGCAGATAGAAAGGGGCGTGGGACGTGGTTAAAGACGTCATGCAACCACAGTACTAATTGCAGGTAGCTAGTAGCACTGTTTGTTCACTGGCACCTACAATCATGTATACGTGGGAGGTGTTTCACAGTCTCGTGAGATCAAGTCACGGATTTTTGCCGTGACGACATCATTATCGCCATACTCAAATCGGGGCACTCCATCAATAAAGCTGAGAATCTCGGGTTGGATGCTCGCCTTGTCAGTAGAACCGGCAAAATCGTCGATCACCAACTGAACCCCATCAGGTGTCACATTTCTGTGAGACCCGAAAATGCCACAGAGGATAAGTGTCAGGTCTACAATGTAGCCCACCACAAGAGATATCTTCTCCTTGCTACAGAAGGGGTTGAGGCTGACCCGACTATGTAACGCAAGAAGAGTACACTCACCTATTCTCGTGACGACCGTTCAGCCACGGTGCTCCCATCCCTGGTCTGCCACCTAACCTATGCCTGTAAGAAAATAGACGTATTAAACATATAGTTCTGAGCTATAAGTTGTAGGTTGTATTCACCTTGATGAGGTGTTGATGGGAGACCCAGTTAAATCCTGAACAAGATGAGAAATGACAGCCTTGAACGCTATGTTTGAGAGGTGCTGATTTCCCTAAGTAAGTAGAACAAATCGCAACGAGAAGGAAGGCACACATTGTCCTTATCAGGAAGGTTCCAGGTGCCAACAATATCAGCATGGATAACGCCCACGCAGTCTGCTAAGGGTTGTCCAACAAAGTCATGACTTGACCAGAGTCGACGCCAATATCCTATGTAGGTCAGTAACCTTGTTGAATTGACATTCATTGTGGAAGGAATGTTCTACTCACTGCTTCCAACTCTGTTGTATGGTAGGGGAACTGAACATAAACTTCATGAGTAGAAGTGAGGTTACGCACTCAATAGAAGCTTGAATGTTAATGTCACGACTTGCTCTCTGTGAGACCGACCATGAAAGTGGCACAGAGGACAATCGCGGCTGTGGCCGTTGTGATTCGGTCGATGTAGGGACATTGCGTGAGTGAGCAATGATGACCCCATCTGTTGTTACCACTAATTTGTTAATACGATCGCGAAACCTTGGCCGCGCTGGAATAAGGGAAGGCGTAAGACAACCCTCCTGTGCAACGCATACAAAATAATAAATACTAGAAACAATCTCGGCCGGAACGTATTTGAATAGAGAACGACAGTGGCTTTCGTAGTCATGACTGGGTGAAACGAGGTCAACCTTTGTGAAGACAATAACGAGGGGCACTGATAATCATCTGTTCATTTCGACGCCAAGATCATATTGGGTGCCCTCACCTCTAGTGCCAAGAAGCAGCTTCAACCCCTCGTCGACCTGTCTGTTGATAACGTCCGACATTGGAATGCATATCCTAAGTTCGGCGTCAGTTATACGGTTAAACAGCTGTATATAACATTACTTCTTTACCAAATAGCATGTAACCTTTCCGAAGCTGGGCGACTCTTGTTGTTGCGGGTCGTGATAAAATCTTGGATAACTTGCATTTCTCCGGGTCCAGATGCCGAACACTCATGCACTACAAGGTGACGGTTGTCGGGCGGACGAAACTCAGCAGTCTTCCCAGAAACATTTATTGGCGATCTCTTATAATTATGCGAGACGCATAAGCTGGTGAGGCAGGAGTGAGAAGATAACTGTGTACATACCAACATATCCACATTGAAAATGGATCTGATGAGCGAGGACTTGCCCGAGTCTCGCTGCAATGAAGCACACATCAGTTGTACCTCGGGCCTGTCTGATCGATGACACGCACCTTTCCCACAACAAGAAGTCTGAATCTATATGGTCAATGCTACTTAGTAGTCATTTATCAATAGGACAACGATTGACTGCATACCTAAAGTCCTTAGAAAGTAAGCTCTGCAGAGTGGGACGAAACCGTGGTGGACCTTGTTTCTCGACCGGCGTTGCGTTTGGCCCCGGGACTTGAAACGACCTAAATTGTGTTGAATTTCCATTGCCAGGTGGGTTGTCAGATATTGCCCGAGATATTTTACCAGGCGGAAGCAAGCGTGTTTCCTGATCACGTGCCAGTGGATTTTGCACGGCGGCAAGCACATCGCCCGAGGCTGGAAGATGGTCAGCACCATCACGGCCGTGCTGCGCGGACTCCAAACCTTGAGATTCCACGCGCTCAGGCCTCACTGCGCGAAGAGGTTTGTGCGATGTTATCCGGGTCGTATCGTGCTTGCATGGAACGGTGGGCTCCACATGCTTTTTGCCATTGCCATTGGGTGGCGAGACAACGTGAAACGTCTGATCAGACGCAGTTAACAAGGGTTGGGAGGCCCGGTAAGTGGATTTGGGTGTGTTCTGTGAGTGCGGGTCCCCGCCGGCCTGTATTTTGAGGGCTGGAGCCGTTGGAGCCGACTCGGACGGTACAATAGCGCTACTGCCGCAACAGTTACCCATGGGGGTGGTGGAGTGTCTTGGTTGGGACCCATTACTGGACAAAAATCAGCGGGATTATAGACTGCAAAAGAAACGGTGACACGGGTTGACCGCACGGACGCCATGCACTTTGGTCGCTGCTGTTACGTCACCCCCGTGGCTGGCTGTGCCGGTTTGTAGGCGGAATAGATCAGCGAGTCTGAGAAACCTGCTGACTACCTGCAGGACAACACGGGCATGAACGCGGAACCCTCGCAAAGCAGTCAGGCAGAGACATCGTGCAACTGGACCACAGCGAAGGTAAGCACGCTAAACTGGCCCTGTAACTTTTACTCAATTCCTCACCAGCCTCACCAAGGAATTTGATGTTTCTATTTTATTGAGATCATCAAATGCGTTGTCCTGCCCCGGTGCACAGACTCGGACGCCACCTTGCGTGCTGATCAGAGGGTGGTATGCACTGATGGTGCAACGATCGATCACGGTGAAGAGCCCGCCCATTATGTTCAAACATGAAGTACGTATAACCATTTCGCACCTTTTTGCAAGATCGCAATCTTTCCAGAAGCTTACAGTAATACAATGTCAAACTACGAACCACCCTAGTCAGGGTCAGTTTCGTGTATCCATAACCATCCATTACTATAACTTGTCCTTGCGTAACCTAAGAATACAGTAATACACAATTATGATCGAATGTCCGCAAAGGCCACTGCCACCGGGAGCTGTCCAACTTCACCCTCCCTGTGCGCGGTCGCTTTTGGGTTAAGTGCCCGACACGACCTCGACGCGAGGATGCGAAAGTACTGTAGGGGTGTCCGAAACGAAAATGCATCATTATTACAATTGTTGGGTCTGTGCTTAGGTGAGAATCGAGCCACAGCAGGTTTTACGTTTGCCGAAAGCGTCCGCAGGATAATTTCCTGTGCTATCATGCCCCAACGAAGGAGTCAGATGGAACATAGCCTATCATAGCTCCAGGGTATCGTCCATATTCTGTAGACAAATGCGATCAGTTAGCGTATTAAACCGAGCCATGATGGAAACGCACCAGTTTTACGAGACTGCTCAACTCCGGCTCTTGGAAATTGTCAAGTTCCCCATCAAAACCAGTAGCCATCTTCCTCTCGTGGCGCGTGAACTCATGCAATGCGAGGGCGTTGTCATGCAGTTCGAAGCTAGAAGAAATGAAAATACGTAGGTATGGCGCATTAAGCGCTTTGGTGAGCGGCAATCCTTAAAACAACGTACTTGATGTGGGCCATCAGGGCACCATATGACGGGCGACTGTACTCCTCTGATGGGACCTATCAGATCTTGATGTAGTGGCATGGCACAATATACACTTACTGAGGTAATTGCACAAAACGGTAGTTAGCGAGCCTTTGGGGCCTTCCCATGCGCGTTGCAAGTCCGAGCAGGCAGATAGAGAAAGCTGGAGACAAATATGAGGCTCACTGTCCCTCAACAAAAGACGTTCAATACCCACAACGTTTGGATGAGGCTCGTCGCTGTACTTGCACCACCCATCACAAACAAAGCGAGGCTCTGGCGAAGCGCATCGAATCTGAGGCCCGAAAAGCATTTGCTCGCGGACTTCGCGTCGGCCCCGTGGCCTCCCTCTAGGGGATATCGGGGATATCGGAGATTTCTCGCGTTGGTCCACAGGGCGAGCTTCGCCAAGTTGGGTATCAAGTTGTAGGGGTTTAACGGCAGGCCGCTGTCCTTCTATCACATCCATCGCAGATTCAAAGGTCGATTGTGGTGGTGGTGGTGG
>QFEZ01000398.1:11232-34604 GCA_003316425.1 Russula lepida | reverse complement strand
GTGGTGGTGGTGGTGGGAGTACGGTTGCCGGGTGGGAGAAGTCCGTCGCCTGGCGGCGCACTAAACAAATGTTAGTCTATGAAAAGGAATGATGTGGAGACCAACCGTTGATATTCCGCATGGTCATCGTCCGGCGTTCGCCCTTGGATTGCCATGGAACGTAGATATTATTGCAGTGGTAGTGGGGAAGGTCGAGCATGGTTCCGGAGTGGCAAGTGTCAAGAATAGCCTGAAGCATACAGTATATGAAAATGTGAATACAGTAGACACGGGACAAAGAGCTACCCACTAGGAGAGTACACCCAACTGGAAGAGGATTAACAAGAATCTTCTTGAGATCCTGAAAACGCGTCAGTAAATACACGCCGTAGAGATGAATAAGGGTGCGATCTAACATTATCAACGATTGTTTGCTCGTCGCTTGTGATAATCACTGAACGTG
Organism: Russula lepida; assembly: GCA_003316425.1. Lineage (NCBI taxonomy): Eukaryota > Fungi > Basidiomycota > Agaricomycetes > Russulales > Russulaceae > Russula > Russula lepida. The sequence continues at coordinate 34,162 of QFEZ01000398.1, read as the reverse complement.
TGCGCATCAGAAAAAGGTCCCTCAGGGGAGAAAAAAGAGCGCACTTTCATCCAGACCATCTTCCTCACCCAAATCACTTGTAGCATCCTGCTGGTCGGAATGTCCGGAGTCTGTACTCATCAGTCGGGTGTTGGGAAGATGTAGGACGAAGGAGACACACAGAAGAAAGTGAATTTGTCGCCTGCTTTTGCACCAGAAACTAACGCGTTCAGTTCACGGATCTATAGGGCATCTTAATACAGATGGCAGAGTGAAGGCGAATACCACGGACCATGTTCACGCGAGTCGGCTTGGACTGCTCTGGGTATTCTGGGAGATCTTTGAGCACAACAATGTCTTTCTGACGATAGTCATATGTGTCTGCGAGGGTTAAGGGTAAACGAATTGAATCGAAGCGGTTTGTGATTACTCACTCATGAGCAAATCCCGACATTGGTCTACATCGCCATGAGGGCCATCCAACTTCGGCCACTTATTGGATGGGCTACAATAGGTGATACCAACGAGTAAAGCCCGTCGCCTCGGTGCGTCATCTGTTTCGTTGTGTACATCGTCTGAAAGACGGTTGTTGTGCGCATCATCAGGAATACTGTTGTGTGCATCGTCTGAAACATGTCTGCTGTGTACACCTTTCGGAACATGTTTGCTGTCTACATCGACTGGGAGTTGTTTGCTGGTTACATCGACCGGGATATGTTTGCCGTTCACTTTGCCTGGGAGATGTGTGCTGTCTGACTCGTTTTGGTGAGGTATGTTTCCGTTCGGGTTGGCCTTGCGAGGTGTGCCAAGCATGCTGCGAGGGAGGACTGTGCTGAGACAAGAACCCATGATGGCTTCAAATAGAGCAGCTTCAAGGAGAGTAAAGTGGGGGGAGGGGGAGAGATGAAACTCATCATCGACTGAATTATTTCATTTATGGGATGAGTCGTGTTCCGAAGGCGTGTGGTCGCACTCGCGAGCGCCAAATTGACAGCCAATCGCCGACCCTGACTGGCATGAGCTCTTGTGCTGCTCTAGTGCTTTCCGGGGTCCCAGACAAGGAAGCGATCACCGAAGCTAGAGTAGATAACCCTCGCAACTGACAGGTCTGGCTTCTTCCGATCGCCAGTGTCCGCACCGGCGACCACAGGAATATTAATGAGTAACAGGGCGGTGCGCTCTATGTTCACTCCTCGACGACTTCTTGTGGCTGTACCGGAGGAGGCGGTACCGGCCGGCAAATGCTACTTAATCTGGACGGTCTCTGCTGAGTATCAATCTGTGCCTTTTTGTCCCTTACTCACCGCCCGGTGAACTTTGTTCGACGTCGGAGTGGAGTGTAAGCAAATGCCCCTCCATCTCGGGTCACGAACTTGGATCATGTCGCCATGTTCTCTTGCTTCTATCATCATTGCGGGATGGAGACGGAAAAGCCTGGATGATGGGCGCAGACCGCAGCGTAAGTTACGGCCATTTGATGTCCCTTGTTCAACGCAGGAAATATTGTTCGTCGAACTATTTCGTGGTCCGATACTGTTAGCCCCCGATAAACGTGCGTGACGTTAGAGGAGTGGAGGAGCTAATAATATCCTGTCCAATTTGACTTGATTTGAACAGCATGGACAACTTTGGCACTGTAGTTTCTGAGTGCCAGTGTACGGTATAGGACCATCTCAGTTGTGAGAGAGATGATATCAGTGGTACAATCGTCTCCCTTTATAATGTATATAATCGCATCTGCCCTTCTTCCATTCACCGGTCCGGAACGGCTTGCGCTCTTCCAGTCTCACGGGTGGCCACTGGTAGCTTTCTCTTCTCTTTACCTTGTCGCCTGCACTCCTATCTTCGTTCTCCTCATCGCACCGCGAAGTACATTTAAGCCATCTCTTTCTCGACAAGACAAAAGAAGAGGACCCGGATGTATGAGATAAATATGCGGTCACTCGGACCGACCTCCGACACCCAACTCACCACCAATACGTCCTGTCCACATTCCTTTCCCATCGAAGAGAGAGCCAATTCCTGCTCCCAGTTCCATGTTTCTGTTCGAAAACTTTGTCCCGAGCTTACCCACTGTAAGATTTAGGCGGAAAGGGACCCGCAACGGACGTTTTTGGGAGCCAAGCGCATTAAGAGAGCCCACGCACGCGCGTCCCTTCTAACGGTCATGTCGCGTATTCGCATATCGCCTCCATCTGAACATCCTCCAGCACATCTTTGCTATTTTTACTTGTAATACGCGCTGCGCGCGCTATAAATGCGGATTCTTTTAACAAAAGAACTTCATCGGCCACATTATACGGAGTATGACAGAACTCCGAAGAGTACTGTATAAGAAATCTTCTTGGGGTTTTCTTTCTCGCGTACGCAGAAATATGACTAACTACACCTGAATCGTTCTCCCTTATTACCGGACCGCATCACACAACGTACGGTGCTGCGCTGTGATCCTCCCTCTCACAAGGTGCTTGGTAATGACTGACTTCGTTTTCATAACGCCACAATATCACTATTTTTAGAGTCACGTCAAGCGCGGGAGTTGCGGCGTAGTAAGTAATGAGAATGATGATGTGATTACCTTTGTGTACAACCGGCACAGTAGCACAAGGTGGGGCTGCGCACTCGAAGCACACCATGGAGGGAAAGCGCCGTGTTGCAGAATGAGAGGGCGCACGTCCATAGCTACTGTAAGAACGAGCGATCGAATTATTGCCTGTTCCGAAATGAATCAATTTCGGCGGCTCGGGTTGATCATCACCATCTCCTCCTTAACTCCCCTGAGAAACAACGTTTGATTGGCTTGCTGTACCAAGGCGGTATGAGCGTGGTAACCTCGGGCGAATGACGACAACCTCTCTGCGCCACGATTGATGGTCACAGAGTGGAAAGTCACGGTCAGTCAGCAGGACGGACTTACAGAGTGGGCACAACGGGAACGATAGTTCGGGAAGCCACCAAGCTTTCAAGGCCTAGGGAGGTCCGGGCGATGTCTTCTGGAGCTGTGATTCGGTCCCATGTTCTCCGAAGGGGGGGGCCTCAGTTGATCCATGCGCTTTGATATTGTGCCTCGTGGTGTCGTCGTGACTATCCTCTATCCTCTGTGCTGGGGCAAAGATCCTCAGCAAGTACATATGACGCAGAACCTTCCAGAGCCTGCTCCAGACATCAACTGCAAGTCGTTACTGTAGGACCTCGGCCAACATTCCAAGAAAAAGGTTTTTCCCAGCTCGATTTGGCAAGAGAGGACAGGGAGATCAGTGGCAAACTGCACCTGTGACCTTTGGGACCATCACAAGCCGCCCGTGTTTCCTCTCACCAACAATCTCCTTCCCACATAAAACTATACTTCCATTTCTCCCCGGCTACCAGCACCCATACTGGAAGCGAAGAGACGATAATGAGAGTGTTCCATCCATGAAGGAGTAGGAATGGACCGAGGAACACGGACTGGGATGCTGAACGCATGGATTCTAGGGGACTTGATTGATGATGCGAGGAGAATGGACTCGGAGGTTGTCCTTTCCCCTAGTCTTGCGCCAAAGGATGACCGACCATTTTTGTCCCCGATACCTTCGCGTAGTATGCCGCCCCGGCTCACTCGTCATCATTCATCATAACCTAGACGGCCGCAGATAGAAAAGTCGGAGATTTCTTTTCGAGCGAGATAAAGAACACGAGGCCTGTCGGCAACACTTACATTTCGTCACGTGCATGTTCTATCGTGGGAACCGGTGTCTCTCCTCTCTTTGTTGCATCACCCCCCAACAGTTCATGTAACTTGGTTTCATCATCTGTACCCCAGCCACAAATCCCAGCCCAGCCAAGGGCTGTAGGATGCGTGTGATAGGGGTGTGTGGGTACTTTGGACGGGGTGCAAGGCGTCGAACCTTGGCACCAGGCGGTGAGTGAACTCGGGTACGCCCGGACAAGCCCATGGGTCGTAAATAGAGTTTTTTTTTTCTCTCTCTTATCTATCTCATAAAGCCCAGATCCTGGCTACGACTTGTACGAGTAACTGCTCTAGATGTGACGACACACACGAGACGACGCCTGGCGCACGCCGAGCTGTTGTGAGATGAGCCATTCATCATCATCCTTCGGTACTTTTAAAAACCCTTGTCAGACAGACGTCAGACCTCCCCCTTCCCTAGGAAAGGGAAAGGATGGTGACAAAAAGAACACAACGACACACGCACGTCATCAATACCTTATCTCTACGACCGAGTATATCATTATGGGTCCAGGAACGGAAAAAAAACAACGAACGAAAAGAACGTGGATGGAATTACGGAAGTGGCAAGTAAAGTAACTCTGGTGCTTCTTTTCGCAGCGTGTGCCGTGGCACAGACAGACGTAGACTCCCTTCCGGCCGGCACGAGGTGGACCCGAAAATGTGTTTCTCTGTAGCGTTGCTGAAGGTGTGGGTACCTGCCCGTTCCCTTTACAAACCTAACTATCGTTGGTTCTGGACCCGGTCTCTCTTTCCCCCCCCCTTCCTGTTATCAACCTCTGATGCACGCATGTGTCATACCATTTCGTACCCACGCACCAGGTCAAAGTCCCGACCGGAAAAAGAACTTTTTCACCGAATGATAGATAGACCCCTCCCTTCCCAAAACCACGTTCGGGGGTTATCAACACAACAGAACAATGGCAGGCACATTTTGCTTCCGCCGACGAGCTGTTTCTTTCCGCTTTTTTGTAAAGGCGGTGACGTAAATAAATAAAAAAAAACTAGGAGAAATTGTAGCCCAGCCAACCCCAGCGGAACCCGACGGCCGACTGGCGGGGATTGCAGAGCCGGCCGGAGCTCGTATGACGGCTTTCCGCGAAGGGACTCATTCAAGGTTTTAGACACACTTCGCTTTTTTCTCGTGTGTGGGAGAGCGGAGCGAATATGAAATACCTTTTTGCGCCATCGATCGAACTCTTGACGTGCCCAGATAACATCCATTAGGTACGTTCTTTTGATGACGATGACGTGCTTTGACGAGGGCAAGAGGACAATAGTCCAGATTTATCACAACATACGGTGGCAGATAGTACGACATATATCAACTATTAAAGTATACAACAAGCAGGGCCCGAATCATGCAAAAACAGCGTGGAAAAAATTGGGGGATGGAGCCAGAGTCTGGAGCGAAAACGTGTACGTGTGGTGCCAAATACTACAATTGGGGTGATAAGTGCGATCCGAGAGCCAGGAGAGTGGAGGAGCGTCCTGTCGTTGAAGTAAGTAGTGGGTAAGTATAGCAGACTAGGGAGATTTTGAGGGTAATGCCTGAGAGTGATAACGAGAAACCGAGGAAACACAGCACAACTATGAATAAGGGAAAGGGAAAAAGTATGCTTGAGAGGATGCACAGCAAGCCTCATCGGACCAGAGTGAGAAAAATGCGAGTGATTTTGTGAGAGAAATGTGGGTCAAGCTTTTGCTGCCGGTGCTGCTGCCTGTGCCGTTGCTCCTCCTGCTCCCCCTCCCGCCGCCGAAGGTCGACCAAACACGAGCTTGCCGACGTTCTCGCCAGCCTCATTGCTCTTGTCAATCTCCACGCCGACCAAATGCGTTTTAGATCCGAGCCAATCGACCCTCCTCACACCGCCCTCCCAACCACCTCCCATGCGCGTACACCGCATCTTATAAGCCTCGGCTACGCGGCGCTGGGTGCGCGAGCCCTCGCCGAGCGAATGCCACTCCTCCGGCGTGACGCAAGTCATGAGCGTGGAGTGCACGGCATAGAGCACGTCGAGGTTCGTGAGCGCCGCTGAGGACTTTGCCTTGCGCTTCTCGCCGTCTTTGCCTATCACGAACGTTGACGAGGAGCCTATCGGACCGACGACGACGACCCAGGGAAGTTTTGGTGATCGTAGGACGAGACGCGAGTTGGCTGGGATCGGTGGCTCGGTCGCGGGCTGGGCTAATGTTACTGCTGGGAGGGGAGAGTGCAAGGTACGATCGACGACTGTGCGTGCGGAGGGTGTGAATGCTATGTCGTAAGAGATGGGAGCTTGATGTAGCCGGGTGTAGGAAAGAAGGGGGTGCATGTGGAAGCGAGGTGCGCGGGCTTGGGATCGCGAGGGTGATGGTTCGGGGCCATCTGTGGAATAGTGTACCAATCGATGGATATGAACATGGGAATTGGAGAAGAAGTTAAGTTCCGGGTCTAAAGAGAAGTCCGAAGGAAACCACGTACACGTTGATGAGCCACTTGTGCTAGTACTGACACCGGCTTGCCAGGCCACCTTGTTCTGGGGCGCTGGGGACTTGCTCGGAAGGTCATCAGAAGTCTTGGAACGAGGCGGACTGGGAATCAATGGAGACGGGACGAAGGGAGTGCCGTTCACCGGGCCAGGGTACAATGAAGAGGTAGAGTTTGATCTCGAGCTGCCCGGTGTTACGTATCCACTTTGCGGGAATTGAGGGACGCGTCCTGTGGCGGACCGGTAATGTGAGCTTCGGATGAACTGATATGGGTCAAGGGTAGGGAGAAGGAATATCACGGACCATGATTATCTGCGTGATGTGGTTTGTGGTGGCTCGCAGCCCGATAGAGGGGTGGGCGGCTATCGCCGTGGGAAGTTGGATATCGAAGGGGTGATGACGATACCATAGCACCGGTCGGGGTATTGTAGTTTTGAAATTTATTGAGTGACGTGCCCGAACTTGACGTTGACGTCGATGGCGTGCTCGCTGGGGGTGGCGGATAGACGTAGTAGAGAGATGGTGCCGGAGTCGATTCGGTGCGACTGCGAGTCTTGGCTTTTCCGTGGGCGGGGGTCGCGGACTGACTATTGCCAAACAGGCTACGCAAATATGATGCCATTGCGAAAAGTTGTGTTTTGAACTCGACGGGATGGGGATGAGAGACGTGAAAGTGGGTGGGGGTTCGTTGGTTCGTTGGTTAATTTTTTTCCCACAGAGTCGTGAAGATTCGTGAAAGGTATGATACAAGACAGTGAAAAGCGTTGAGGGCAACTCAGAAGAGAGGGGAGAGGTGGGTAAGCAGGGGAGGGGGAGTCGTGACGTCTCGACAAGGGGTGGATCCAGCAGTCTTTATAAACGAAAAAGCGAACTATCCATCACGTCCCAGCCACAGATTTAGTTCATCAGCACAAAACAGTCAACCACGGCTCTCGACATGGAAACACCCAACCGCGTGGCGTGCGTGTGTGACTGGTCAGGGTTCTGGACCCTCCCAGCCAGACACTTTCGTAAAAGGGTGCCGCAGCCCGCAGGAGATGGTGAATAGCCGGGATTACATGATGATGATCGTTCGTTTCGTTTTGCGCCCTAACCTTGCCCCCGGCGTGCTGCTGCTGCTGCTTCACAGCCATTGTCAGCGAAGCTCCAGGGCGTCGGCCAAATGGCGAATGCCAGCCCACTTCTACGATTAGATCTAAAATTTTGCGCTTAGCATCCGCCCACGAGGCAAGTGATCTGGAACGCTTACTGATGCGTCCGGGGAGTCCGCGCTTACCACTCACGGTAAGACTGAGCCCCCATCGCTCGTTTCGTTCGTTTCAAGTTCAAGTTTGTCCCGTCTCGTTTTGGAGGGTAATTAGACGGACGAAAGGTTGGCGAGGGGGTTCGGAAGTACTTTTAATTGGCACTTGTGGGCGAAATGCAGTAATGTCAATGTAATGGCACGTCTGCATCGAAATCCGGCTGGTGCATATAGTTCGCCATCCTTTGAGGTACAGTAACCAGTGTTGAACGGCCCCGGCGACGCATGTCTGGAGCGTGTTCAGCGCGTGCCTCGTGCCGTGTCATAATCGACACATCAACAGGCGCACTTTGACAAATTCGGACCATCCGCCTCTACCGCCGCCTACACCCGCCTACTCGTTATTACTACCTTTTACGCTGTAAAAATATCGTACCATTTCTTTGCAACAAACAGAACACACAATTCGGGAGATGTTAACGAATCCTGTTCATGAAAGTAATATCGCTCGCTCGGGCGGGGTGGGTTGAACGGGTAATAAAGTATTATTATACATTGACGTAGAAAAGAAGCTCTAAATTCATACAAAAGTATAGGGGCTAAAAAAACATGAATAAAGCGTTCGAAAGAACGACAGGTACGTAGCCTCGTTGTTGCCCAAACTTATGGACCCTAAAATTCAAGTTTGAACGCGTCGTGCCCTGCCAGTCTGCTGCGCCCAGGGCGGGACAGCAAACAAATGATACGCGAGAGTCACCTGCGCACCTGCGCACGTACAAAAGATACGAAAGGAAAGTCTGCTTCAGGTCCAAGGGGTATCCGCCTTGTCAAACGCAGCGAAGGTCTCGGATTGATTGAACGTTCTCCAAAGGCCCATTCGGCCATCATGCATCGTGGATCGGGTTTCCGGTACGAAACAACAAAAGCCTGGCACGCCGTGCGCAGTGCACACGGCGCACCAAGCAGAGTGTAAAAGGGACGTACATGCGGATCGTCAATGGAACATGTCATTACCGAAGACGACTATGCGAGATCATGCGGTTGGCGGGTGCTGTAAACCATATCACGCTGTCGGCACTTGGGGTGGATATCAACAGATGAAAATGAAACACAATGCGGCATTCAGATGACCGGGAAAGTTAAAACGAAGTGCGGGAGAAGTGCAAGATGCTCCTAGATTGGACGTAGAAGACGGCACCGCTGCGCGGCGAGCTAAGTTGCCGGTGGGTGCCATCGGCGTTGTGGTGCCAATCTCGTATCAAAGGAAGGTGGAAAATAGAGAGCGATCTATGGAATTTGAACAAGGCTGTCGTTTGCCCAAAGATGAGAAAATGGACAGCTCGTCGGTGGCGTTACAAGAAAGCGGAAGCGCGATTACCGGAAGGGATCAAGGAACGTGTGGTGATGGCCACAACACGAGGCGTGAGAGAAGCGATGACTACAGCCGCTCGAGTCTGAGTAAGATATAGACCGGCCTAGACGTGCCACTGTTACATCCCACTGATGAATATACCCAATGCAACAGGGCGTGGCGGTCGTCGTAGGAACTTGTAGAGGAGAAGCACGAAGCACACCCAAATGCAGACGCGTTCATCAATCACGGACGGCGTGAGGGAACAGCTAGAAAGGGAGTAAGTGCCCCAACACAACGACTAGGACCTCTAAAGGCGACATCAGCGCATCACTGCGTATGCGAAATGAAATAAACGCTGAAAAAATGAAAAGGGGGACCATGAAGTCAGCCCCCGTAATGTCCAGGCCTTCTTTCGACACAGCTGCTGAATTCCCGAAGCTACCCGAGCCCGAACTAAGAGATGAGATCTAAGATCTCTCCCTTAGTACAGTAGTCGGACTCGGAACTTAAGCTTCTACTAAAAGCGAAGAGGACGGGCCCCTTGGGTCAACGAGGCAGACAAGTCCTTATACTTGCCAGACAAAAATAGACGGCATACATGTGCTTGATCCGGTTTTGAAAACCGTCGCAGCCAATGTCTTGCGTGCGCAGAAGCATAAAAGAGAGGGAAAGAACGTACCCGAGCGAATGCGTGGACATGTAGGTAATCGCGCGCCTTTGGGTGTGTGCATCGCGGTTCTAGATCGAGATCAACTTGGACGATCTGACCCTTCTTTCTCCCCCTGGCGTAACATCTTTCAGGGGGGTGGTCAGTAATAAATCAAAAAGGACAATTCAATCCGCGTACCGACAGAACTAGAGCATGGCGCCGCACCAACGATACTCCCTCAAGCCAGCTTCCGCCCCGCACATGAGCCGACTGCGCTCTAAAGAGGGCATTAAGATAACCCATTCAATACAGAGAGCACGTAGCATGTGATTAATATTGCAAAGGAATCGAATCCCTCTCCACACCACATCAGAGAAGTTGGAGAGGCGGCGAGGGGGGGGGGAGAGAAGAAGGAATGGAGAGTGGGAGAAGGATGGTCAATTTTAGTTCGCTTCACGTAACAGAAAGGGCCCCTTGCGTACACCACGAGTCAAGTTTCAAAAAAAAAAAAAAACAGAACCCCCACTCTACCGCCTGCCCCCTTTTTTGCCCTTCCACGGGACGGCACCGCCGACTGACTGCGCCGCTGACAACTTTGGGGTGCCGCAATAGCATGCCTCACTCACCCGGCAAAAACGTATCCATCGAGCCGAGCAACTGAGGGAGGGGAGGTCCTTACGGATGATCTGCAGCCAGGATCAATAGAGTAAACAGGAATAGGTCAGCGCCGCACGCACAGTGACAGTTCCTGCGAAATCAATCAAGACCTTGTCCTCTCTTTCTTTTTCTTTCTTCCTCGGCCGTACGGCACGGTACTAGTATGCACACCCCCTTCAATGCGTCCACGAAAGGTTTAGCATATGTACGGGTTTTACGGTGAGCGTGATTTCTGACGTACTGTACAACAAGTTTAAACCTACCTGCCGAGTGCGAATTGAGATGAGACGAGACAATGGTTGTTGGATGGGATGGTGAGAGAGAGAGGAAAGGGAGGGAGGGCGAGTACTAGTGGTGGTCAGGGCATGGGTGGAAAGCCCTTTGCCCCTTGGACCCACACCGAGTTGGGTGCATATCATGATCGATTACGCTCGTCAGGCCCGAACCTCCGTGCCCCGAATGGTCCAAGGGGTGGTGCCCCAACAAAATGTACGTACAGTAGTTTCGATTTAAAATATTGTGGGTCATCAAGTTAGACCGTGGCACCCGACGGCGATCACGAAGAGCAGATCAACACACGCGGTCAGGGCATTCAAGGCTTTTTGCATGAAATACATCTGTGCGGTACTTTACTGTAATACAGTACATATCCATAACGAACGAACGCCCAAAGTAACCAAGAAACATGAGGCCAAGGCCAAGGGCAGAGGGATGGGGGGGTAGTCTGTACAATACATCTATCCTATCTACGATCCACAAATCCAAAGTAAAAACTACCGTACAGAGCGGGCCAGGTATATACCATCGACCTATATGAAAAAAAAATTCAAGAAATCCCGGAACGATGGGTATTTTTTGTGCGCGAAAGAAAAAAAAAAGGATCTATCACGTACGAGAAGACGCCATCAAACCAAGGTGTAGAGTCCAAGTCCCATCCGCACCCCACACTGGCGCCATCCCCCACCACGTGGTGCGATTCTCCAGGCAGTCGATGCGTTTCACGCCTTGCCTCCTAGTGATATCTGCCAGTCCAGGCGTGCGCTTGCACCGCTGATAACACGCTTCGAGTAATCTGCGATAGTCATCATCGGATCTTTCTCGGATGAGGTCGACCTCATCACACGTAATCGTCTTCTGGAAGAACTCGTAGATCGACCAAAACACATCTCCAGACGTGACTTTGCCATCGCGTTTCCTAATTCTGATAGGTGGCCACATATCTTGTCCCCCAAGCCCCATGTTGCACACGACCACGATCTCGTCCGTCTCGGGGAACACCGCCGTGGCGTCGGACGAAAATGCATCGTGCATGTCCACGATAATGTCCTTGCCAGAGATACGCTTTGCTGTCGAAGGCGGTTCGGAGATGTCCCACACGACGTGCGGTCGTTCCGTGTTGACGGGATTGGGTGCAAGCCATGGTGCGAGGTGGAGGGGAAGGGTGCGCTCCGCCGGTGGCCACGAGTCGACAGAAGTCCAAAACGGAAGCGCGCCTGAAAACGAAAGGCCGCCGGAAACGCCTAGTGTCTGGGTGGGTGTCAGCGGCGTTGACATGACCGCTGGCGTCAAGGGAGCTGCAGCCGATGCAGGCGTAGACCAGACTGCAGCGGGAGACATCCCGAGGAATGGTTGCTGTTGGGGTAGCCATGTCATCATACCTGCCGGAGCGGCAGGCTGAAGACCAAATACAGACGTAGCCGGAGTGGAGACGTAAGCAGACGACGCTTGTGGCGTGGTGGGCGCCCAAGAAGTGGGCAACGTCTGTGACGTGGCCAGCGGCGTTGCGACAAGGCCCGGGATTGGCATCAGTGGAGTGGGAACAACAAAGGGCGAGGGACCATGCGGCGAATGCTGAAAAAATTGACCAGGAGCGAGCGCCGTCATCGGGAAGGATGACATTGTATGATGATGGGGGGGAACATTGACAGCGTGCGACGGAGCAGTTGCGACGGGGTGCATCATTGATAAATTGGGGGCAGAAACGGGTTGGGGATTGATGCTCGGCGGTGAGGGTCGACGTTGTGGTTCAGGTTGGGTGGGAACGGATGGGGATGGATACGAATTTTGTTGTTCTTGAGGGGCGCCTGGAACGTGACGTGTCTGGACGGGCTCGTGTTGAAGATCGAGATTGTTGTTTGCATTTCCTTGGCCGATTCTTGTGCTGATCCCGAAGCTCCCGGAGTGAGGCCGACGCGTGGGCGACTGGGCGTCAAATTCGCTCTCTCGTTCATACTCCCGTATCCGCTCCCTTGCCTGAGAAACCGCTGCAATAACATTCGCATATCGATCCTCACTGCGCCTCGAGGCATCGGAATTCCGTCGCATCGATAACCGAACACGGGCTGGGAAGCGAAGTAAACAGCTGGACATTACTGACAGGCGAGAGGGGCGCACACTGAGAACGTGCTGGAGGCTGTCTTCCCAAGTGAGATGATGTTGCGCGGCGGTGTAAAATCGGTCGAAGTGGAACAGCATGTCGATGGTTCGGGTGGTGTACACGGTGACGATGATATACTTCTTCGGGAGAGACGGCGTGAGACATCTCGGAAATTTGGCGGTGTAACGATCCTCGGAATGGTGAATGATAGGGTTGCACGTCGAAAGAAGAAGAAAATTGATGGCCTTAGACAAAGATACTCAAGAGCGGGTCTGGAAGAAGTTCTTGGAGGTGAGGAGGACGAGGAGGCTTATAATAGAAAGCTATCACCTTGAAAGTACTGCGACAGCCGTGCCTTAGCCGGACCGAGCATGCCCTGGGCGCGAGGCACAGAGGCAGTTCCTCGGAGGGACCTATAAATGGGAGGGGACAATACCGCAGAAGGAAGATATTGTGACTCTGGTCTGGGGATGACAAGGAGGGATGGCTTTGAGGAGGAGGAGGAAAGGCGACGTTGTCTCATATGCTGAGAACAACACAAAAGGTGGCGTGCGAACCGATTGATTTGATGGCCGTCAAAACCCAATTAAGCGCACCGACACGAAATGACAACCCTTTTGTGCTATCGTTGCATCGTCCACGGACGTATGATTGGTGCCATCAATTGGATCATAATAAAATAGCTCACCCGCCCACACTCACTCTCGACCCAAGGGCCAAAGCAGCGCAGATATCGTCCGAGACTTTTTGATGGGAACCATTCGTGTCAGCAAACTCAAAAAAGGCAAAGGGCGGCTCACCAATTCAGGCACACAAACATTCAAAAATAGGTCTGTGCGTATGTCCGCCAAATGCTTCATTTCGTTGTCCGCTACTCAAGACATGGTCTACATCGCCCGATCACAAGTCGACAACGCTGACCGTGAGCTATCGAGGGAACTAGGACAACCCACAAGGGGTTATTATTCCCAGCATCATCCAGTGGCAGAATGCGTATGAAACTGCGAGTGGGGCGTCGTGCGACCATTCTGGGATAGCAGCGCGCAGATGCTCTAGAGCCTCTCCTCGACGAATCAGGTATAATTGCGCAGTGCTGTTCGCTTCATGGCCGTATGGCCGTGAATGCAGGAGAATAAAGATGGAAATTCCGGTCACTGTGCCCATATGGAAGAGAGGCCATTCCACGGGTCCCGCGACGAGAAAAACTTGATGATGAGAGCTACGATGAATCCTTGTAGCTTATCTCCACCCATCGGACATTCTTCATTCCTGTGTTGCTTGAAAAGACACAGCTTGGTGATTCCTCCAAGGCGAACGGAGGGATTCCTGTAGCACGATAAGTGGTGCGATAGGGAGCACTGATGGCGGTAGGTTATGCCATGCCATGTCATATACACTACAACAGCCTTGAATGATGCCGCAACTTACTTTCAATACAAGGATAAATCACTATAGTCAGGAGCTTCGAGGGGTACAGGTTGGCGCTTGGCTTTACCCTGGGTGGTCCACTACGCTACGTACCCACCGCAGTTGGTGGCTTTTCATTTATCGAATGGGCCAAGGGCTCGATATTCTTCCCCGCCCAGTCATCCGACGTCCTCGAGAAGGAAGCGCTAGATTAAGGCACGGGAGATACCATTTTGTGTTTCGGGTTTATAGTTCTGGCTCGATATAGCCGGAAATGGACTTCTTGGCTCATCGAGAGCATCTTACGGGCAGAACAAGCTGGAAGGTAATGGGAGGAAACAAGCCGCACTGACGACCACTTGTTGGATATGCGTGTTCTGTAGGCCTCGCAACCGGCACCCCACACTCCCATGACTCAGGCTCCTCGTGTTGGCCTCGATGCACAGATAGATTTCACCGTATCCCCACGGTCATGTGCCAATATATCAATCACGTGATATGGACGCTTCGTCGAGCTTAGGGCATAGACTTTGCGCCTCGTCTAACCACATCAAACAGATGACATCCCTGAGAAGTGATCTTGTGACGGTGGTGCTTCCCTGATAAGAAGAGAACCGGGACTGGGGCGGATATTTCCGGGAAACCTTCGTCGAGAGTGCTGTAGTTGGAAAGGTAGCACTGACGATGCCAGGATAGTGGTGAGAACAGGAAACGGACCTGTGGAGCCAGTATTACTTCTATCTCTCTTACGGGAATGGCGTCCGGTAGGCGGAGTGGAAATACTACTCCATCTGTGCCATTCAGAAGATACGGCCTGTCAAGGTGAGGGTATACCTATTATTAGGGTCCTCACGGCGCATCCTCCACGTCCTGATGCTATGGCCGTGTCTCTGTCTGGTGTTATTTTCGGCACATCTTAGGAGTCCTGACTCTTATAGCATATGCGACGGTGAAGAGCGAGCGCTTGACCAAGAAAGCAACAGTTACTACCATAATGGTCTCTTCAGGCCTAGCCAATAGCCCACGGCTTATCGACGACATCACAGGCGTTAGGTACGTAACATGTTCCCTCAACCAGCAGTAAAGTGGGGCCTACACGAGGCAGCTTCGAACATATGAAATCACCGGCCACGAAGTGAGGGGAAATGTGGATGTCGCCAAGGATAGTACAATTACGTCTCCAGTGGACGATATCCCCGGGCTGAGTTTCAGAAGGGAAGAAAGGGGTTGCGCAAAGAGGGGGGGATACTATCTCCGAAATGGACAGGCACAGCAAAGGAGCACAAGTGAAGAGTAGGAGAAAAGTGATGATGCCATTCCACGCATGCATGCAGATGCAGATACTGTACACACGGGCGCAACCTTCCGCAAACGGCGCGATAAGCCGACATGCGTTCAAACAGGTATCACAGCTCGGGCTTAGTGAGTCATGACGAACTTTTTGTGCGTGCAGGGTACCTCATGCATGCAACACGAGGCCCAACTCAGAGAATGGGATAATGGATAAACCAGAGGGCTAGACCTCTTCCTCCGGTTTACGAGAGGGCCTCAGGCCCTTATCTATCAAGCGAAAAGAACCTCCGGTAGCTGCTGCGCTGCAGCGAGGAACGCTTCTTGCGAATACGGATGCATGGACGCGTGGACGCGCAAATTTCTAATGAATGAAAGATGATGACGAGTACAACTGGCGTCAATCATTGAACCGCGATCATGACGCACCTAGCTGACGTCGCGCCGAGGGTGACTGAGAAGAAGCTACTAATTCGTTCGCAGGAATCCGTGCCGGGTGTGTGACGCAGTGACGACGAGAGAGACGCGCGTGTCAGTGTATTGTGCGCCCTGGTAGAAAGCAACTCTTGACAAGCAAGTCGTCACATGAGCGTGAAAGCTCGCCATCACCACTTACCGCCACCATTACCCAAAGTTGCAACAGCGTAAATATCGCCCGATCAGTGATAGAACTCCTGCGCCACGCAACAAGGAAAGGCAACAATGGTCCATGGGAGCGGGAAAGTTCAACCACGACAGGAAACTCACTCTACCTTTCAAACCCCGTTGGACACCACCAAACCTTGTGAGTACACAGGACCTATGAGCACAGATGTGAAGGCGATGGGTGGCGGTTTGGAGCTGTCAGCGGACATTGGCAATATAACTGGATCCTATGGTATGACTCTGATGAGAAAAGAAGATCAGAGAACGTTGCCCAAATCTACGTCAGTCGGACTGAGTTGGTCGAAGTTAAACTGATGACCGGATTCGGACAAAAACGGGTGTGGTGGATCAGACTCGGAGAAATACATGACATACGCAACTGAGGTAGTTAGCATTATTAGCATCTGTACCTTCACATTGGCAATTCGATCAACGCAACACTGACGGCAGTTGGACGTTCTTCGGCCGGCCGACGGTCCTATTTTCTTTTGTTTGTTTTTTTGTCATCCCCGGTTCTGTATCTCCGATGCGCGGTTTCGGAAAAATCACTCCGCGAGATAAGCAGAGTCTATGGCATCGATGACGCCGTGCCTCGGGGTCGTTTGGATCATGATCTCATAAAAAACTAGATCACGTGCGTCCGGAAAAACATCAGTGCCAGAGTCACATGCCCATCGATATCTGCCACTGGCACCACTGCACTGCCACTGGCACGCCAATAATACAACACTACAATAGACGAAGTCAACACTACACTCCATCGATGTCGGAGCATACTTATCAGATGTGTTTTTGATTCACGCGTCGTCGCCGGCGAAGCCCTACAGGATACAGCATAGATTCCAAGAAAAGCAGAAGGTGGCGAAACAGTGCCGACTTGGCACCTGGCGGCATCGCCCAGCCGGTTCGATGATCGTTCTCCTCCACGTACAACTGGTATCCGGGTGTGCCCATCCCCCCATCATATCGAAGAAGAAGGAGGGAGTGTAATAAGTCCGATTTCAAGCAACGAATGCAACGAGGAAGGCACTTCGCATCACGTACCGCTTTGCTAGTGCCAAGTGGGCACGACTTCTGTTTACGGCTGTGCGGCTGCAAGAAAAAAAAAAGATTTTGATTTTGATAAATAAGCGAATCCGAAGGAGACAAGGGCGCTCCGGGATAATGGGTGGAGGCGGAACAAATGCGCAGGTGCCAGTGTATGTGTTCATTTTGCATTTGCATGGAACCCCGATGCACCCATGGACAATACGATAGTTTTACTGTCGAGTGCGGTAACACGGTGCCACACACACGAGACTCTGAAACCCGCCGCCGCTGACCTAGCGCTCGTGGTTTTTTTTTCCCAATGAGTAACAAACAGCACAAGCACGTACGAGCATGAACCAGCCAAAAGGCAAAATCGAAATATGGCACTACCCCTGTGGAACCTTTAACTTTGGCTTTAACCCCGTTGAGGTATGGGATATCGTTTATCATCGACCATCAGCATTCAAATACGGTATCGGATGGCGTCATGGGATGGACTGCTTGCTTTGGAGAGCCTCCCGGGCCTCGTTAAGCGCTGAGGGTGTAGGACTCCATTGCATTTCTTGAAAATGATTGGTTGTTGAAAAAAAACACGAGAGAACAAGCCATGAATGAATTTGCCGAGAGACGTATTGGTATGAAGATTTCCCCTTCTTGTTTTCTCGTGCCGAGTCCGGGCCGCGGCACGCGACACCGATTGTCTGTCTGTTTTCTGTCTGTACTGAAGGCGCCTTTCTCCGAAAACATGTGTTCGATTGTCTGACTTACTGCGGCACAGCATTATCACCACGCTTCACGGATCTTGTACTGTACTGGCACCGTGCTACACTAGTCTCCCTCCGAAGCCACCCCTAGTACACGTGCACATCAGTCAATGTCAATCCTACTAGCAACCAGCCTAAACGTATAATGACAACGTGGATGTCGCGTTTTTCATGTGGGGCCTCCATGTACAGCAGTACATTTAGACGATGTGAAAATCACGCTGAAGTGACCTGCGCCATGACTCTCCACGGCCCGATGATAATCGAATCGATAATCCCGAACGAGGATGGGCTGCCACAGTGGAGTATGCTGTACTCCATGTTCCGGCTGGCACTTGATCCACGCGACCATCCGGTGGTCCGTTGAGCGCAAAAGTCCAACACCGGGACCTTCGCACCTCACGCATTACGTGACTTAGAAAGGATACATACCTTACGTGGATGAATAAAGCATCATTTCAGCGCGCACATCTCTACTAGACGGATAGTTGTATCAGGTCACTAGGATGAGAGTCCACCCGATGTGCCGCAGCTATCTGATTCATTCAGTTACCCTGTGCCGACATCAAACAACGCCCTTTAGTGCAAGAGAAGCCTAAATGCAGGCCCGCGCTGGCTGTTCTCAGTAGCGAAATGCTCGCAGGGGATAGACAGGCTCTGGATCCCCGCACTTGGCTGGGCCAAGGACACCACCACTACTGTATGAGCGCGACGACACAGGGACGTCATGCGAAACAAAATTCGATCTCTCTCCCAAGCATCAGTCACAATAGTAAGTTATGGCCTGCGGATGCCAAGGCACCAGAGCATACTGCGCTCCAGCTTTCGGGGAGTCCATGGTCTTGGCGAGTTCTGTCTCTGAAACGAACCTACTGTCGATAGCCAAGACCGAGTCACAGGATTCCGCTCATGATACCGTATCCGATAGTTCCGAAAGGCACAGTAAAGTTATGTATGAGATGGCGGCTCGAGCGGAGAGGAAACGGAACGTCAGTGTCACAGGGGCACAAATTTCACGTCCAGCAGAGGAAGCTGCTGATCCAATCTCTCGGATTGATCAAAATTGAATGAATAGGGCCCCTACGAGAGTGAAAACGTCCGGGGCCCACCCGTATGACCGCGGGGGCCCCGAAACCACGGCTCTGATCGCCGTCCAGTGCTCGGAGACAAGACGGTCGTAGTATAGTACACCAACACATCAAACGCCAATTGTTGATGAAGATGGATCACCCGTGGGTCGTCATGCAACAGCAGGGCTGAGGCCAGAGTGCGGGGTGAACGTATCAGTAGCTGGCCTGTCGGTGGTTGCCGCGGGCAGGGGGGGAAGCACTCCGGCACAGCAAATCAGCGGGGTACCACTACTACATACGGGGAAATGTCTAGATGCAGTGTCTTCCCGGGCGACGTATTACGGCATCGCGAACAAACAGGCTAACAGAATGATGCTGCGGACCAGTTGTCAACCGGCTGAGAATCAAAGATCGCACCAAATTGTTGTCTGTCGCTTTCTAACCAATCAATCAATTATAATATCTGATATCACGCTGCGCGCGACCATGCGATAATAGCACATTGACTACCCGGGCGGTGGTCGCGTAGCAATAAGATGACACTTAGATTGAGGGTGAGCGACGAGGGGGAAAAAGTCGTCCGTGTGGGAAAAGCTTACCACGTGATACTAAAAGTACCCTGTTAAATTGATGACCGCGTGCCCTGAATTTCCAGAGTCGCTGTGCTAATAATTTTGGCACAGCAGAGATAAGACAAGCGGATAAGACTAACGCTGAGGAGCTATACGACACATCCGCGTCATTACAGACTGACAGCAGTCATACAGCTTGAACCCTGAGGAAGTGGCGAAGTAGCATATGATCGATCTTATGAAAAATGGGATCCAAGGATCCGTACACTGTTTCAGTTAGGTTTCGGGACGGCTACCGAAAGCATGGATGGGATGGCACTGGGCGGCATGCCGTATAATGCCGACGTGGAACAAGGGGCGTATACGTGTTCTCATCATCCTAGGATCCTAGGATAGGTGGGTCATCTTTTCGCCACCAGCGTGAAATTGGGAAGAGATTACGTGGAGGACAAACCAGGGCGGACACCAAAAGAGGACGACTCTCCGCCGCTCCCGCCAATTTGCAAAAAAAGGGAGTCACACTGCGTCATTCCACCTAGGGAAAGCGGTACTAAATTGCGCTTCGAAGTTAGAAGGCACGTATCGAATCGAGGACGTGGGGATGGGCCCGACGGGGCTGTGTCATTGTGCCAGCCACCGGCCCGGGCGGGGCATTTGGCGTCAATGGGGAGGACTATTGGACCAATAATGAGATGGACCCGCAGGAAGCAGGTATTTCAAATCCGGGCGAGCAGCGATGGCGCACATGCCAGTGTGCATGGGCCAGGCAGTGTCAGAGCGTCTAAAGGGAGGCGATCGATCTCAAGAGCTTGGCGCTGTACTAAAGAAGCAATGATTATTTGGGAATTTCCCCGGTTTTTGGAATAAAATCGGATTTGGACAGGCCATGGAAGCGCCGTGTTGTCGGTGACCCTGCTCTAGCAACCGTGAACCGACCGGTTCCCTATAGATCGCCATCTGGCCTGTACACCCCTCACAGTATTTAACATCTTCTCTCTTCCGTCTATTCTTCGCCACCACCCACATCTCCAGTAGACATCCACCCCTACATCCAACCTATTCCCCTCTTAGCACTCCACTCCACAACTGTTTCTGCCACCATGGTCAACAAGGACCGTCACGCGCGCTTCAACCCCAACCCCGTTGCGGAGGTGCGCCAATTCTCATCCCCAGCGTCGTCGACCTCGTCCCTTGGGCCCTCGACACCCCCGCCCATCCCAAACGTGTCATTCTCTCCGCCTGCTCATTCTCCGACGCTCGCGCCATATCATTCCCCGCCACATCCTCGGGTCTATACACCCTCGCCAATCCCCCAGCCGCATTCCCTTCCCTTCCTCCCACCCGCCCCTCTGACGCCAAGCGTCTACATTCACCCCATGCTCGCCGCGCCAAGCCTGCTGTTCGACGTGCGTTCCCACCCCTCTCATTCCAACCCACGCTTGTCGCAGGCCGTCCTCGCCACGCCCGCCTCCAGCCCTCTACTGCCGTCACTGGCACTTCGTGTCGGAGACCTGCCGTGGATGTTCAATGTCTGGCCAGATGCCAAGCAGTCCCCTGGGAATGCGGTCGTCACCGTGCAGGATGTCTTGCTTGCGATCTACTTCCACCTTCGCACGGCAGTCAAGAGTGACGAGTATGAGGCCATGGGCAAGTCTAGGAAGATGGAGATCTTCCGGGCGTTCGAGTCTCGCGTGGGCACAGACCCGGTTCAGCGCGGGAAGGGGCTCCGGCGCGTTGACTTCTTGGGCGGACGCTTCCGTGCGCAAGGACTCGTTCGCGCACAGTCGAAGGACAACGTATGGGACGTCGTCATTCACTAATTGGCGCAGTATGACCCAAACGCCGCCGCCGTGTGCCAATCACTCACATCATCATTCGGAGAACAGAAAAAGAAGAAATGTATTATTTGGTATTTGCTGACAACACCCGGCGCAATATCGCCAGGCCAAGTATTGTACAACACCTCACATCAATCCACCCCCCGTCATCCATCATAATTTCTACTGCATCAATCCCCTCACGCCACGTAATCACTCCGACCCTACCTCTTCTGCGTCAAGACTCCTACTTTCTTGCTCGACCATGGACGACATACCCTTTTCTTTCTGACTTTGTCTTCCTTTTCTATTCGTAATACTATTCGCTATCTATGCACCACCCCACCTCACGCTTCACTTCCATCCGTCCTCACTTTACCGCCTTCGATGGCCTATGAATAGTTTACGACCCATTTTTAGACCTTATTCGCTTCACGCGTCTGTCATTGTTTATCCTTTTTTCCCGTTGGGTTTGGGATACCGTTTACGGTCACATTACAAGCAAACATTATAAACACAAACAGTACATACAAGTCACAACGACGGGGTTGTAGTTCTAATGGACGTTCATGAAAATTACAAAAACTTTTTGGGTTTACCCAAATAACCGCGGGCGAACAAATAAACTGTCAACAATTCTGTGCAAGGAATTGCCCCAACCAAATATGGAAAGTCACACAACATGAACATGCGGGCCGGATGAATCCCGGGCCTACGTGCTGAAATGTTCCCATCACCTGGCATGATAGTGGCGTATTGAGTATGTACCATGAGAGGTATATATTTTCATTCGCTCAACGCACTAGCTGAGCTGGGGTAGCTACTGCTACAAGGGTAGTGGCGTAAAATGTCATAGCGCGCGGCTGATGCAAGATTTCGTCCCTTGCAACTAGCAGGGGGAACCCCCGGAGTCAAGTTCCCGCGGGTGTCTGAGCAACAACCCTGGGACACCCCCCCAACCAACCAACGCTGATGGTCACGTAAGCCCTACTAGGGCGACCCCCCGAGCGATTCGCGATCACACCTCTCAAACACGACCGCATTGGGGTCGTGCGACGCGTTATGCCGAGTTGTCAGGTTATGTTCCAAAACGCTAGTCCGCATCGTTCTCCTAGGTTCCCACAGGCCTTCTCACACCACCTTTGCAGGGGTGGCCTCCATCTACCGCCTTTCCCACGCCCCCAACTTACAATTGAGACGGCGTAGTCCGCCTTCCCTTCCCCACACACACACGTATCGGCAAGGGATTTACGATTTGCCGGCCGTGTAATCATCGTCCAATACTTTTTTTTTTTGGTCTTGTACAAGCTTCGTGGTCCAGACCGCTTCCTTTTCCGACCAATTGGACAAAACAGGCGGCCAACTACACCACACACGTACAGTATATACACATTGCCGAACCGGCTCCAGAACGGGATACAAGGTTACAGTGGGAGAGGCGAAAGTTGACACATATATTCAGATACCCCCCCCCTATAATCAGGTCCTGATGTGTGGCTACTGACGGGCGCGCGTGAGAGCTGCGCGCAAGGGCTGAACCCGCAATAGCAGCACATGGGACACAACAGACGCCAGGGCTTTTGTCCGGTCCTTCCCGTCAGCACTTCCCACACTCAGAGAGTTTCAGGGGAAGAGGGCAAGGGGGATAAGAAGTGGAAGGGGCGGTACTAACACTTGCCCTTTCCTAGGGGTGCGCATCGCCTTTCCCATTTGACAAGTGTTTCGGGCGCTCTCACTTGCTCCAGAAAAGGAAGTTACGCTGTCGCACGTTTACAACGCCCGACTGTCTGTCTCTCCACGTACCCAGCCTGCGGCCGCAGTTTGAGCGTCATTATCAATGAGCCTTACCCATGTGAATAATGCTTTACAGATGTA
>QFEZ01000393.1:438-10488 GCA_003316425.1 Russula lepida | reverse complement strand
ATATAGTTCTTACTGACTGGTCTGCGTGCTTAGCTGCCGACCGACTTTTACCTCGCTGCGCTTCAACAAAACATTGTGGTATAATTGGAGTATTGACCCTTCTCCTTGAGGTTGGAGTACAAGGGATCATTGGCAACAGGGATAATGTGCCACCTGAGAGGACTCACCAGGGTATTAAAGTTCTCTTTGGAAATAGAGCAGTTGCCCTCTGAAGGATCATTGATGCCCCATGCAAAGATGTTGTACATGGCAGGTGGACACTGTGCAGGCTCCAAAGGAATAAGAAACTCTGAATGAGCAGGAGTATCTGATGCCCAGTCGACAATGGAAAGGATGCGATGGGACACTTGGCACGAGATGACTGCTTCATACCAGTTGTCATGCATCTCAACCTCGAACTGGGGACAAATCAGGAAGTTATAGAGATGGAATTCGGTGAGCTCACCTACCAAGCTTGCATGAGCATGGTCTTGTCACCATTGGGGAGCTGGATATAGACAGGCCTAGTCTTAATGCAAGAGACGGTATTGGGAACATTATCGATCATTTTGATGAGAGTACCATAGTCATCGCCGATGAAGTGGTGCTCAAACCAGTCTCATCATGTGGAGTAGCAGCAATCATAAACTGAAGGAGGGCATTGCATGAATCTGCGACATCGTCTGGTCTGGTAAAACCCCTCTAGGTGAGCTCATAAGGGGTGCGGACGTGTTCACAGTTCCAGCAGTGAAGTTGGGACATGCGAACAAGACCTTGTCTTTGGGTGGCAAGTGAGACAAAGTGATCTGATCGGTTGCGATGGACTGCTGTGGGAATAGACTGAGGTGCTCAACTAGTTGGTCTTGCAAAAGCTTGCAAAACTCTGCATGAGGGCCAAGAGTTACTGGCTCATCAAATGAGGGAGATACTGGGCACACTGCCATGGTACAACTGGGGTGATAACATTAGCGCCCTGCCATGGAGATGGTCCAAGCATGACTCTCACCAAGTCACCAAACAAGAAGACTGCGCTATCCAGCCCATTAATGTCACTGTCTGCGACTTCTATGCCATTTACCATCTGGTGGAAGAAGGCATGGGTGACACCAGTCTCGCGTGTTCGATTTCCCAATCACTTCAACATTGCACTGGCTTTGGTTAGAGTTCTGACAGAGTGGCGTGAGGTCAATAGTGTCGCAGAATGGGATAGCTGAGGTGAGGATGAGAGTGAGGGGTTGGGGAAGTGAAGCTGTAATGGTGAGAGTGGGGGTCATTGGTGTCATTCAGAGTGGCATGGACTCAGGGGTGGAAGAATGAACAAGGATGGGAAAGGTGAAGCCGATCGAGAATGGGCAGTGTAAAATGATGTGGACAAGTCTATGCATGATGCACCTGTCTCTGTGATACTCTGTGATGCTACTTCTGCTACAGTGTCCTGATCATGAAAGGGCTCAGCACAAAAGGGATCCTGGTTTTCGGCAGGGTGGGTATAAATGTCAGTGGAAGTGGAAAGTTAAGGATCAGTCTGAGCTCTGCTTCCCAATGTGAAGATTTGCAAGATTGTCTCGATGTCTTGCTAGTTGTATGCTGTTGCTGCTGGGGCTGGGGCTGGGGCTGAGACTGAGACTGTTTCATCTGTTGGGAGGAATGGGTCAAGTCAGACTCGGAGGTTGACAACGATGAGGAGCCAGCAACGGATTCGGCTTCTTGACCGACCACACCTGGGACATCCAATAGGTTGATGGCTTCAAAATTGTCCACCCAGTCTTCCAAATGCATTACATTCCCAGGAACAGGTGTGGTTGACTGCTCTACTGAGCTGCTTGTAGAGCCATGAAAGCTATGCACGAGCCTCAACTGTAGGAAGCTCTTGGACCTGAACATTGTGAATACAGAGAAATTGAGGGCAAGTCCAAGGCAAATTGTGTTGGAGGCAATTCAGTGATGGCAACATCGGAGGCAGGCTGAGCTGTGAACAAAAATCTATCATGAGAACCTGGTGCCACCACTATCAGCCCCAAGATCAGTCAACGCTGCAACACTCTTGTTCTTGATCACACATGATCTAAGCTTGTAGTCTACTAGTCATGGTCAAAAACCAAAAGAGAAAGAACCCAGGGACCCCTTCACCTCAGAAGAGATCTACTAGGACAGCTAAGCGTCGCATGGGACAGAATGCAAATATTCTTCTTCCTGGGGGAGCTCATCAAACTGTCTTTCCTGTTGTTGAAGGTCTGTCTCTTACTATACATAATAACATCAAATCATTATTCAATGTATCTTAGCTTCTTCTTCACAGCTTACAGCTGAGATCCCTAACCAAATAGTCCCTATAGTAGCAGCTGATGCCTCACAAGTACCAGCTCAAGCTACTAGTCCTCAGCGAACAGTAACCTTTGTTAGCCCTTTTGTTAGTACCTCAGGCAATACCCCTAGGCTTCAAAGATATCAGGAAGATCCATTTGATCCATTTATCACCCATACTGAAGTATTTTGTCTTATTTAAGTTTTTATTTATTTTCTAACATATTTTACATAGAATTCAGCTTCTATTGAGTTTCATCTCTCTGCAATCACTAATAGTGATGAGGATAGGCCTATGGCATCTCAGCCTCAGAGGTCTCTTAGTCCTATCAGTCCAGTTGCTACCCCTAGTCGTCACCAGTGACATGCCCAAAAAAAAACATTAGGGCCTGCAGGAAATAGGTGTTCTAAGTGTGCAGAAGATGTATAACCATTCTTTGAAATTGGTAAGGATAAAAAAAAGACATGCCTCTTTTGTGTGTAAGCAATTATATTGCATTCTATATGAACCAAAACTAAATAGTGATAATAATAATACTATAGGGCTCTTAAAAGGGTACAGCATGACCATGAAATCCATGTCTATGGTCCCCTTACAGGCTCAGATAACCTGCGATATCATCTTATTGGTGATCACATCAAGGAGTGGACAAATGAGATAACAAAAAGAAATATTAATGTCAAAGCAAAGGCTGGATTAAAGGCACTGGCTAAGTATTAAGGCAAACCACTTGATCCTCAGGCCCCACCTCGCCCTTCCTACTCACCAGAGCTATTTGTGGATACTATGGTAGATTTTATTGTTGCCACTGATCAAGTATTTCTCTATTTTTAATTTTTTTTTAATTTCTATTGTACTGAATATTTCTTTTCTAGCCTCTTAGTATTGTGGATAACAAGGAATTTTGTTCCCTTTGTTTTCTACTTAAAGAAAATTTTGAGGAGAAAGATATATCTCATCATACCACAATTAGAACAAGAATTTTGGAGCGCCAAGCAGAGCATTTTGAGATGCTATCCACTCAAATGCAGGTAAATCATTTTATTTAGTTATTCCTTTTTAGCACTCTTTAGGAAAAATATCCTTTACCATGGATATATGGTCAGATTCTGACAGAAAATCCTATATGGGTGTTACTGCACATTGGATGGAATACCATCAAAAAGATATCAATCTAAGGGCTGATCTAATTGGTTTTGTTCATGTTCTAGGTAGCCACACTGGTGAATGCCTTGCTGAAGTATTTCTCTTTATCATTAATTGTCTTGGTATTGCTAAAAAGGTGAGTTTTCTAATAAATTGTATACATAAATTTATATTATTTATAGATTGGATGGATTACAATGGATAATGCAGCCAACAATGATACTTGCATAACTGCAATACAAGAGTCTCTTTATTCACGTAAAATTAGTTTTGTTGGTCAAGAAAGGCAAATCAGGTAATAATAATCCTTTTATATAATAATCAGCTAATAAGTATTATAGATGTTTTCCACATATTATAAACCTAGCATGCAAAGCAATGCTAGGTGCTATAGCTGATGTTGATCCATTTAGTGATCCACTCAAGAAGTTACGTGATATTATTCAATATGTAAGTTTTTTAATTTAGTACTATAATTTAAGACAATACTAATATGTTATAGATTCGTAACTCATCATTACGATGTAGCAATTTTTCTAATACTCTCAGAATATTAAATATAAAAGAGCTACAGCTAATTCGTGATGTGGATACAAGGTGGTCATCAACTTTTCATATGATTAACAGAGCTATAGAGCTTGAAAAGGTATATAATATAAGATTTTGTTTTTATTCTTTCTAATTAATTAATAATATAGGCAATAAACCGGTTTTCAACTGAATATCAACTAGATGCTTATCTATCTCAAGTTGACTGGAGAGCATTGAGAACTTTGCATGAGATTCTTGAGGTATAATTAATTTTCAGCTTATTGGTTATACTATAATAATTAATAACTCTTTTTAAGATCCCTCACTCATATCAGCAATTATTATCTACAGAGAAAACCCCAACACTTTGTGATACAATCCCAGCATTTAAGGGGGTAATCAAGACACTAAAAAAGCTTCAAAATAAGAATGACACAACCTATACCATTGTGACAGCTGGTATTGAGAAGCTTGAGGAGTATCAAGCAGCAATAGCTGATACTTCAACTTATATGCTGGCTATTGGTAAGTTTTCACTCTTTTTAATAGCACTTATTACAGTGCTAAATCCAACAATGAATATAGAATGGTTTAGAAGGCATGACTCTTATCTTGAGCCTCTAGTAAAGGCTTTATTACTTGGAGGAGTAAGTTATATAAATCTTGTTAAATAAGTCTTGTTAAACTTTTGTTTAGCTTAGACCTTTTCAAAAATCAAGATCAGAACACTCTCATATTCAAAACACTAAAGCTACCCAGCCATCAAAGCATCTACTTGCCTGTAGAAAACTTGGGCTTGTTGAGGATCCATCACATCAAAATGAAGGTGAAGGTGAAGGTGAACATGATTATCTCCATGATGAGATAAAAAGATATTTCTATGTAAATATTGACATGGATTCTAATATTATTGTTTTTTGGAAGGTAAGTTTTTTTTATTTACAGTACTGTATTTAGGCTAGTGAACTGCATGGGTTGACCCGTAAAAACCCATGCCCTTTCAAATGAGCCCAAGAACATCAAAATCGGTGCAAAAATGACTGAGATATGGCTCAAACAATGTTTTGACCATATCTCAGTCATTTTTGCACCAATTTTGATGTTCTTGGGCTCGTTTGAAAGGGCACGGGTTTCTACGGGTCAACCCATGCAGTTCACTAATTTAGGCTCTTCTAAATATTTATAGAACAACCAGCATCTATTTCCAACATTATTTCAGCTTGCTATGGATATTCTCCCTATTCAGGCATCCTCTGTGCCTTGTGAAAGGGTATTTTCTTCTAGCAAGGAAACAACTACAGCAAGAAGAAACAAATTGGTCCCTAAGCTTGTTGAGGCACTACAAGTTCTAAAGTTTGAAGCCAAACATAATAAGGTGCTCAATTTTACAGTAGGGTTGGACAAAGATGAGAAAATGGCAGAGTTAGAGGCTAATGAGGAGATACAACCTATTAAGAGTCTCTTATTGTCTTCCTGATTTGTCTCATTGTATGATAAGCCTCAATGTGGTAGTATGTTCCTTCTTTTCCGTCGATTCCATCACAGGCCTAGCACCTAGCTCGTATTGGTGCCCTGTTTCATGTTTTGTTCATTGTATTGGTTTACGTTGTGGAGGCCCCTGTTGTCGTACTGTACTCCCGGACTACTTAGACTCCTACTTGGTTCGGTCTTAGACCCCTAGTATAGTCTTTCCCCTTGTGTATTTAACGGAGGAACCAACTGCCCTAAACCGGCAAGTTGAATCTCCTGTCTATGAACAGAGAAGCTCCTTCTTCACTATACTTGATTGCTGGTCAGATGCAGTTGACTTAGTGGGAATCAAGTCTATCTCATCTGTACCTCATCACATTAAAGTGTGTCAAATCCCCTTTCAAAGGATCTAATCATCACACTTCTCAAGCGGCAGTGACATTAGATTCAACTTTCTTAACCAAGATGGCAGGCGGTGATAAAGAAATCGCACCTACCCCTGAACAACTACTCACCTTCAGGGCAAACTACTGAGTAAAAGGCTCGACCACATCAACTCAAGGAACACCGCAGGAAAGGACTTGTTGGTATATTGCGACAACGACGACGGACAACTCAATAGTGGAAGTATCCCTGTGTGCCTTTGGAACAATCATTGGCACCGCTTAGAACGACCTGATGACCCCATCCTAGGAGATGAGATCCCGTGGCTCCACCACTATGATAGACCAAGACCAGAAACCATAACCCCCACTCTGCTGAAGGAACAGCCAAAAGAAAACGAATCAGAGCAGTCGATTGACGACACCGAGCAAAGGAAAATCAACAACAGTATCAGAGAAAGCCCAATCGACCTCCATCTACCGCTTCCCAGACCCAGCTCAATCCAAAAACCTCACTACGCCCTATTACTCGACCCTCCTATAGTATCCTCGATGGTTACGAAAAAGGAAGAAGATACCATGGAAAGACTTATCTCTGCCTTTGATAAAGCATTCCAACATACCGGAAAAGAACCTGTACCCCCCCCAGAATGGACCCCACCGGAAGGACCAGGAGGTGGAGGCGGGGCAGGTGGGGGAGGCAGAGCAGGCAGTGGTGGTGGAGGTGGAGGTGGAGGTGGCAGTGGAGGCGGCAGAGGAGGAAACCCCGGAGGACAGGGAAACCTACCACCTGACCTCCAACCAGTCCCTCATGCAGCCGAAGGGAAACTAACTGGCAAACTCCCTGATGTCTTCAACGGAGACAGGACCAAGGCAGATGCTTTCATCGATCAAATTAAAAACTATTTCCTGGTTAACCTAGACGTCCCTGGGTTCAACTCGCCATTCAAACAAGTTGCTATCGCTATCACACTCATCAAGGGAGAAGAGGTCACAGGATGGACATGCACAATGGGAGACCTACTCCGCTCTTTGGACCCCATTCACAATAATGTACCAGCCCTGTGGCACTACTTCGAAAGGGAGTTCAGAAAGAAGTTCACTGACTCCTCAAAGCAGCAGCACACCCGTGCATCCCTCGAAACTCACCGCATGAGATACCCCAAAATCAACGCATACATCTCCTCCTTCGAAGAACTCTTGCGACTAGCCGGATACACTACAGGGAACAACAAAACAGCTAACCTCTTCCTCAAAGGCCTCCCCCGCTCCATCGCTACTGAAGTGGTTAAAGCCCTTCCCCAGGGGTACAATGAAATGAAGGAAAAAGTGATCAGCGCCACCATGGCTAACCAGATACTCCAAGGGATGTTCCATGGACAAGCCAACCAGACCAGGGCAAATAGGAACAATTGGTGAAGCAACCAACCGACCAGGGGGAACAACAGGCCATTCAACCAAGGACTCCCCTTCCAACAGCGCCCGCAACAGAACATGGCAGGGTGGACTCCCCTTGACCCAAGCATAAACCCAAACAGAATAAGAAACTGGACTCCCCCAGTAAATTCCTCAAACGCCCCCTGTAACATGAATAACATCCCTGTCCCAATGGACCTCAGTCGGTCAAGAGCACCTACCTGCTGGTTGAGAGAAGGAATGAGAGGACGAGTGGCCCAAACTGGTAACCACAGTACCAACAATGCTTGCTTTGACTGCGGCCAAATCAGACACTATGCCCAGAACTGCCCAAATCGCCAATGACGTACCACAGCCAACCTCATTGACCTAGATGACGAGGCAGAATACAACGACCAGGCCATGCTCACCGAGCCTACTCAACCAGAAACACTGCAGGACCGAATCACCACTTTACGGAGCGAATTGATGGCCATGACCCCGATAAACTGGCGAAGGAAATGGGAGTAGATAAAGATTTTCCCTCTGCCTGATTAGATCGGCCCTGATCAGGTGAAATAGCAATGCAAATGTATATATGTCAGCCTGAAAATCTATGACAGTCCGCTTCTTCATACACTCAATTGCAAAAAAAGCCAAAGTGGTGGCCCTCCTCGACTCAGGAGCCACTGAAAACTTCATGAACCTCTCATACGCCCAATGGCTGAGATTACCCATCAAATGCCTCCCAAAGCCAAGGAAGCTGTTTAATGTTGACAGAACCGAGAACTGAAGCAGCGACCTTGAGTACTACACCCTCCTTGATGTGAGAACGGGAACCACCACCATCACCCTTCAATTCTTCCTCTCCAACCTTGGAGAACATAAAGCGATACTGGGCTATCCCTGGTTCACCGCTAATCAGCCAAGAATCGACTGGAAAAGAGGATGGATTGACCACTCTCACCTCCCAATCATCTTCCAAGCCCCGGACACAAAAAGGGCCAAATTCGTTCCACGTACCATAAATTCCCCTTGCCCCATTTCCCATGATCAATATTTTATTGGGTGCGTCACCTTGAAAGACGTCGAAGGAGATCCAGACCTAGTGAAGGTACCCCAACGTTATTGACGGCACGCAAAGGTCTTCAGCAAAAAACAATCACAATGGCTACCAGCTCATACTGTCTGGGACCATGCCATTGAACTACTCCCCAATGCGCCATGAACTATACCCAGTCGACTTTTGCCCCTTACACAACTCGAGATCCAGGAAATTCACAAATTCGTGGAAGAACACCTCGCTAGAGGCACAATTCGAGAATCCTGGAGCCCTTACACTGCTAACTTCTTCTTTGTAAAGAAAAAGGACAGGAAGCTCCACCCAGTCCAAGACTATCGTCCCATCAACCGCTGGATGCAAAAGAACTGAAACGTCTCCCCACTCATTCCCCAAACCATAGATCGCCTCGCTGGCTATACCCTTCACTAAGTTCAACATTAGGTGGGGATATAACAACATTCAGATCAAGGAAGGAGATGAATGGAAGGTGGCCTTCCTCACCCCAGAAGGGCTCTTCGAACCTACGGTTATGTTCTTTGGCCTCACGAACTCCCCGGCCACATTCCAAATGATGATGAACACGATCTTCTGACAAGAAGTGGCACAGGGATGGTTATCGGTCTATATGGACGACCTAGCCATCCACACAAAAAGAAAGGCTGACGAAACCAAAGAACAACACAGACAGCATCATCGGAGACTTGTGCACCACGTCCTTGACAAACTCGCCCACCATGACCTATACCTGAAACCTGAAAAGTGCAGCTTCGAAAAAGAGGAAATTGATTACCTCGGCATCATTGTAGGAAGGGACACCCTGAAGATGGACCCCCAGAAACTAAAAGGGGTGGCGGACTGGCCGCAACCAAAGAACCCTATGGATGTCCAATCATTCCTAGGCTTCACTGGATACTACCGATACTTTGTCCCTAACTACTCAAAGATTGCTCGGCCACTGCTAGACCTCACAAGGAAAAGCGTCCATTGGCACTGGGGAGAGGCCCAACTCAAAGCCTTCGAAATGCTCAAAACCCTCATGTGCCAGAAACTGGTGCTAGTCCAACCCGATTTCACACAACGATTTTACCTCCAAACCAACGCGTCTGCCTATGGGTTGGGCACTATGCTTTCCCAAGAAAGGGGAGAAGATGACTCGCCCCCAGAAAAGTGAACGAAGCCAAAACTTCACCCTATAGCATACTATTCCACCACTTTCACACCCACAGAGCGCAACTACAACATCTACAAACAGGAACTGCTTGCCATGATGAAAGCACTTGCTCATTGGAGGCACTATCTTGGGTGGACTAAGCACCCCTTCATCATTCTTACTGACCATGCAAATCTGCAGTACTGGAAGGCTCCATGAAATCTAAACAGACATATGGCAAGGTGGCATGCGGACCTGCAAGAATATGATTACGAGATAAAATACATACCTGGGAAAACAAATGTTCCCCCAGATGCCCTCTCTCAACCCCCTGGGGCGGACCAAGGCCACGAGGACAACCAGAACGTCGCACTCATTCCTAGGGATTGGTTTACTGCAGCCACCGCATCTACCGAACCCTCTGACTTTGTGAAGAGATGTAACACTAGTGCGTGTTAGATTATAGGCAGATCGCGCGCTCGAGATATGCGAGATCAG
This sequence comes from Russula lepida, assembly GCA_003316425.1. NCBI lineage: Eukaryota > Fungi > Basidiomycota > Agaricomycetes > Russulales > Russulaceae > Russula > Russula lepida. The sequence continues at coordinate 568 of QFEZ01000393.1, read as the reverse complement.
CCTATATGTGGTTTAGATAAGATGCGTGCTTGGTGAACGCGCGAATAGATAATGTGATAGAATGAGATCTGGTACTTAAGGGCTCAAACGAACAGAACCAGCCCAAATAGAGGGTGTTATTCGTCAAGTC
>QFEZ01000392.1:47540-63441 GCA_003316425.1 Russula lepida | reverse complement strand
TGTGATTCGTACCGTGCCGTGTGGCTGAACTGCTTACTAATCTGGGGTCCTCACCGAACCCCTCCAACAAGATGTTATCTGATCCGAATTATTAGTCCCGGATACAGCTGGCTCGGAATTGCCAGGGCTCGAGTCGTTCTCGCCCATAGTAGAAAGGTCGGATGACATAATGATGGATTTGCTAATAGGGGCTTTTTCGCTCGAATTCAAGTGATAGATAGCAATAGACGCGAATGATAATAATAACGAGTTTTTAGTATGTCTGAGGGCTGTGTTTAGGCTCCAGGGCCCATAACCTCTAAGCTGAGGTTATTCTGATGGAGGTTGAGCAGGAAGCGCTCGTGAAGATTTTATTCCGCGCCTTGCGACCTTATAGTATCTACGACATATGCATATTAATAATACATCCGGGCAGATACCCAAATCGTGCAGTCTGATATCGGCACATGTGATCTTGGGATTTTAGTGCCTGTCTGGGCATTGGATTCCCAACACCTTCCCGTCAGTTCATCCCAGCAAACCAACCCCCTTTCCCCCCACTTCCATCATGTCAGTCTCATCAGGGTCATCTCATTTACAGGACCTCTTTGAGGCCGCCTTACACGACGGGCAGGAGTGGATAAGTGGAGCCCACTTATGGTCAAGTATGGGATCAAATAGTGTCCAATGAGTCGACAGGGTGCAGTTTTTAAAATTAAAACTGTCTACTTATGTCTTTCTCAATTCAATTTGTCGATAAGTAGACTATTTGTATTTAAAATCTATTAGTCGTTAACTTATTGGACATCATTTAATCCCTTAGTTGACTATAAGTAGACTCTCTTTATCCACTCCTGCCCGCCGTGCCAGTTCCCTCCTGTTGTTTTGCTCACGCATAGGTTAAACTCGTTAGTAACTCCGTCGAGGTGATACGTCTCTTGAGAGTGCCACCTAACTGTCGTCAGAAGATGTTGCGCCCTTTCTTCTGACACACTGTATTCTCTGACTTGTTATCGCCAGCATCAACTATTGAGTGGTGCACCCCATGACGCACAATTCTAACAGCCGGCCCGACCTCTGACTGCAAGCCCGAGATACAGACCTATAAGTGGATATATACGATTGCTCGTCCGAGAATCTTATCATCGTGTGAGGTACATGCATAGTCACAGTACGCACACCTCGACTCGGAGAGAAGCGTCCAGTGCTATGCCAAGTCCTGGTAATGAGGGCTCAGGAAAATATGAAAGACCCGAATGGAGCTCGAAAATGCCGACAAATCCCGGGAGCCCGCTTGACATATAGCCTACTGTATATTCGAACACAACGACCCCACTTGGGTTTCCTCTCTCTCTAATAGCTTCCTAGACAATCATTATATACGCAGCCAAACAACAGTCGACAAATCCACTCTTTCCCTGTGTCCCCCAGACCTCGGCGCTTCACCCTGCCTAGGTCCTTCCTTCAGTCAGATTACGTAGCCTGGCAAACATCTCCATCACAAACGTTCCGGCGGAGTCAATAATCCCAATTGTCTGTGCGCGCCATGAGGCAGCTCATTGACCCTTCTCATCTCAACTCCCTACCACCGCATCCAACACCCTTCCCGTCATTTCATCCCAGAAAACCAACCCCCTTTCCTCCCCACTTCCGTCATGTCTGTCTCGTCAGGGTCGTCTCGTTTACAGGGCCTCTTTGAGGCCGCCTTAGTGGACTACAAGCAGCAGACGGGCATAGATTTGGACAAACATACTCTTGTCGATCGCCTCCAGGATTGTAACTCGGTCGAGGACGTTACCGCCGTTCTTCGTGAACAAGCCCAAGATTTCAAGAAATTCCAGGAAAAGGACAAAGTCTTGAAGCCACTCAAAAAGGTCTTAACTATTCTCCAACTACTCTCCTCCGTTCCTCTTTCCTCCGTACCCCGTGTTGGTCAGCATGTTCACCCGGTACGTCCAAAGGTACTAACTGATGTGCAATGTCTCTGACCTTCATCCTATAGCTTGCCGCGGCCGTGAAAGCAATACAGACTGGCCTCGGTATCCTGGTCTCCGTAAGCGCCCATCTTCCCCTAGCGCCCATATTCCTAGCATTTAACCGTATCAGGCGGTCGGGGGCATCCTGGATGACTACGATGCTCTGGCCGATTTGCTCGAGTCGATTGGACATTTTCTCAATCGCCTCGAGATCTATACCGAGATCCCTCCTACGGACGCTATGAACAGCATGATTGTCAAGATACTTGTGGAGCTGCTCTCCACACTCGCGTTGTCGACCAAAGAGATAAAGCGGGGAAGATTCAGTGAGTCTATCGTTGCTGAGGGAATGCATTACCTGATTCGTGAAATGCAGAAAAACTTGTTTGGAAACTTCTTGGCGAGAAGAAAATGGAGGCGATGGTCCAGAGGCTGGATCGACTGACGCAAGATGAGGCTCGACTTGCAGCAGCGCAGATCCTTGATGTAGTCCACGGTCTTGTCAAGAATACGAAAATAGTATTGGAAGGTGAGTAAATCCACTAGGCTTGTCGCCCGCTGGGGTATTCAGGGGCATTCCCTGTAGACGGCAAGACGTCGGTGGATTATCTGAAGGATGCCCTCGGTATGTTTTGTACAGACGACAATCAAATGACTTGATATCTGACTAGGGATTAGAAACTATGCATCAACTCGCGACCGATTTGAACAAGTCGAAGCGTGAGCCATTTTTTGACCTTACGATAGCTGACTGGGATCACCGAGACTGCCCACAGGTGACAGGCTACAGGGAGATATTTTCAAGTGGCTATCGTCACCTAATCCTTGGAAGAATCATCATACTGCTTGCAAATCGCGGCATCACGGGACTGCAGAATGGTTCATTCAGGGCAATACATTCTCAGAATGGAAAACATCTGATGTCTCGAGTTCTCTCCTATGGATTCATGGGAAACGTGCGTCAATTCTCAGCTCATACGCTTTGCCTTGCCATCGTCTGAAGGGTTTCGATTTCATAGCGGGAGCGGGTAAAAGCGTATTTTGGTAGGTCAAGCTTTCGATATTCGCGTCTTGTGGACTCATCGCGCTGGCCAGCTCAGCAATCATCGAGGACATATTCGCCATGCGGAAAAGTGGGCTTGCCTCATTGGCATTTTTCTACTGTGACTTTAGGGAGGATCAGAAGAAAGACCTGCGCGGAGTGCTCTCGTCGTTCCTAACCCAACTTTATCATCAATCCGACTCCTACTTTGGTATCCTTTCGGAGCTCTACTCAGAACATGACGAGGGTTCGCGTCCTCCCAGTGAAGATGCACTGGCGGAATGTTTGAAGGACCTACTGAAACTCCCCGGACAAGCCCCCATTTACCTCATCGTAGATGCTTTGGATGAATGCCCAGAGTCATCTGCCGTCCTGTCTCCCCGTGCCGAAGTCCTAAAGTTCATAGAGGAACTTGTCGAATCACAAACACTGAATCTGCGGATATGCGTCACCAGCCGACCAGAGGTTGATATCAAGGATGTCCTCGATCCATTAATTTTCCACTCTGTTTCCCTACATGACGAGAAGGGACAAAAGAAGGATATCGAAGATTACATCAAGTCTGTGATTCACACGCATCGAAAGAACAAAAGGTGGAGAGCAAAGCACAAGCAATTGGTGATCGATATCCTCACAGAGAAATCCAACGGCATGTAAGGCGTCAATGCCAACTTGTTGATGAGTCTCGCTCATTTCTGTGATGTAGGTTCCGTTGGGTGGATTGTCAGGTGGAACACATTTGTGGTCGACATCCAGCAGACCTTGAGGGGGCACTAGCCGAGTTACCGGATACGCTGGACGAGACATATGAGCGCACGTTGCGAGGAATTCAGGGGGCGGACTGGGCATTCGCGCATCGGGTATTTCAGTTCGTCGCAGTGGCTTCCCGCCCGCTTCGCGTCAAGGAGCTCGCCGGATTGTTTGCATTCGATTTCAAGGCGGGATCGATACCGAGATTCCATGAGGATTGGTGCCTGGAGGATCCAGCGGACACGGTACTGTCTGCATGCTCCACTTTACTCTCTGTTGTCGACGGTGGAAATCGTTTTGGAAACGTCATCCAATTTTCCCACTTCTCTGTCAAGGAGTTCTTGACATCTACTCGCCTTGCCCAAGTTGCCGACAGTATTCCCCGCCGTTATCATATTTCTCTGACACCTGCTCACACCCTCGCGGCACAAGCGTGTTTGGGCATTCTGCTACACCTGGACAAGGATGTCATTACTTGTGACAGTCTGGAAGACTTCCCTCTCGCGGAATATGCCGCGGAGCGCTGGGCATCTCACGCCCTGCTTGAGGACGTGTCGCATAATGTGGAGGATGGGATAAAACAACTGTTCGACCCGAGCAAGCCGCATCTTACGGTGTGCGTCTGGATATGTGACCCAGCAATTCCGATGAAACGGAGCAAAAGGCCATCGGAACTTCGCCAAACCTTTTTGCATTATGCCGCTTCTTGGGGCTTGCATTCCATAGTAGAGATGCTCATCACTGAGCTTTCAGAGAATGTGTGCTCTCGACGCTCCACCGGCAATGTGACTCCATTGCATCTTGCCTCGAAGAACGGACACGTGAAAGCTGCTTGCAAGCTTATTGAGCACGGTGCGGATCTGACAGCCCAGGACAGCGGCGGACAGACTGCGTTGCATATCGCGTTGCGAAGGAGACACGTGGACGTCGCTCGCGTGCTTGTTGAGCGCGGCGCGGATGTGACAGCCCAGAACAAGAACGGGGAGACTGCATTGCATCTCGTGTCGAAAATGAGACAAGTTGATCTCGCTCGCATGCTTGAGAGCAGCGCGGATCTGACCGCCCAGAACAAGGATAGGCAGACCGCATTGCATATCGCGGTGCAACAGGGAAACGTTGATATCGCTCGCATGCTTATTGAGCACGGCGCGGATCTGACAGCCGAGAACAAACACGGGCGGAATCCATTGCATGTTGCAGTGCAACGGGGAAACATCTACATCGTTCGCATGCTTATTGAGCACGGCGCAGGTGCCTGGGAGAAAGGCGGGGGGACTGCATTACATTTGGCGTTGGAAATGGGACAAGTTGACATTGCCTGCATGCTCATTGAGCGTGGCGCGGATCTGACAGTCCGGAACAAGGACTGGCAGACTGCACTACATGTCGTGGCGCAACAGGGGAACTTTGACGTCGTTCGCATGCTTATTGAGCACGGCGCGAATCCGGATTTCCAGGACAAGGATGGGCAGACTGCATTGCATTTCGTAACGCAACATGGAAACGTTGACGCCGCTCGCGTGCTTATTGAGCGCGGCACGGACCTGACGGCCCGGAACAAGGACGAGGAGACCACATTGCATGTCGCGGTGCAACAGGGAAACTTTGACGTCGCTCGCGTGCTTATTGAGCACGGCGCGGATCCGGATTCCCAGGACAAGTACAGGCAGACTGCATTGCATTCCGTGGTGCGACATGGAAACGTTGGCCTCACTCGCGTGCTTATTGAGCGCGGCACGGACCTGACAGCCCAGAACAAGTGGGGGTGGACTGCATTGCATGTCACAGCGCATTATAGAAACGTTGACCTCGCTCGCATACTTATTAAGTGCGGCGCGGATCTGACAACCTGTGACAAGGACGGGTGGACTCCATTACATGTTGCGTCGGGAATGGGACACATGGATTTCGCTCGCATGCTTATTGAGTGCGGCGCGGATCTGACAGCCCAGGACGAGCACGGGGAGACTGCACTGCATCACGCATCGAGATCGGGACGAGTTGACGTTGCTCGTATGCTTATTGAGCGCGGTGCAAATGTGACAGCCCGGAACAAGAGCGAGCAGACTGCATTGTATCTCGCGTTAAAAGAGAGACGTATTGATTTCGTTGGCATGCTCATTGAGCACGGTGCGAATCAGATCCGTGAATCTGTCGGCCCAGGACAAGGACAGGCAGCCATCACATCGGACATAAGAGAGTTTGCAGCTCGATGGTTTGGTCCTCGGTTAATCCAGTAATCAGGGTGATCTTGTTTCTTGAGGATTGGTTCCAGTGTTTGGGTTATCAGAGCGGTGAGGGTTACTACCAAGGTTACTACTACGTTTTACTAGTTGCTATTATTTTTGAAGCACGGCAGAGCGCGCTGGTGAGTTTGGGCGGAAAGAGATTAAAGAGGAAAAGGGTCAGCATTCAACAAAGGGGCAGGATGTGTGTCGGCTCGTTCGCTTGCGCTAACACCCAGCACCCTCAGGCTGAAGAGGCTGAAAGACAGAATTGCACAATGCACACAGAAGCAAACGGGGGAAAAGTAGTCCTTTTGTAATTATGGAAAAGTCCAGTTTAAATACATGACTGCAACGCCGGAGGCGATGCATGGTATTGAACTGAAAATAGAAAGATAAGGAATGAAGCTTAATGAAGTGTCACTTCGGCCGGCCAGACCGAGCCCAAGCTGTCTGTACGAGCACAGCCACGCAGCCCACCTTATATTTTGTCATTTGTGAGCCATTCATTGATTGGTTTTAGCCATTGTACCTTGATTTCATTGTCCTCAAAATCTCTCCAGATCAGGAAACCTGACATGAACTTCTGACAACTTATATAAGCTTTTATAAGTTGGTACAAGTGAAAATAAGTGAAGAAAAGGTTCAAAAGCATCATAAGTGAATAAGAAGCCTAGAATCAATCAAAAGTTTCCTTTTGCTGACTTGCTACAAGTAATTAAGCTAGAAAGAGTTACAACCAGAGTAAAAGTGCTATAAGTGAGAAAGTTGATGACATGGATTTTCTGTTGTTGTTCTAACCAGGGATTGGCACAGGTTACAGGCCCTAGTGTTGCTGCAGCTAAAATTGATGTTTTCACAAAAAATGGCTATAACAAATGCAATAAAATTTGTACAATCATGAAAATAATCACATAGATAGACTCCAATAGTGCGAACAAGTTCACTTAAGAGACCTTTTCAATCCGAGCAACGGTTGGCTCGTGATTTAACAAATAAAAGTGCCTTAGGCCCCATTCAGCAATGAAATTTGGAACTAGAAACTAACTTCAGGGCTTTCTGGAGGTCACCAGTGCGACAGGCATGTCCTTGGTAACATGACATAATACATGTTTTTTTTTGAGGTGCAAGTTGCATGATGCATGTTCAGCAATGTGTGAAAAGCTTTTTGGGCCCACTTTTGACTGATCCCTTGCCTTTCTGCTAACATAAATGGCTATAGTGTGAGTACAAAAGATTGAGGTGAATATATTTGCCCCACATCTGGATGCATTATGTATAGGGATATTGGAGCAAAGCAGAGCCATGTTCTGCAGCAATTTGATAATCCTAACCCTAACACCAAGAAGAGAATATATTATGTCATGTTACAGTGGACACACCTGTCACACTAGTGACCCCTGGAAAACCCCAAAGTTAGATTCTAGTTCTAAATTTCATTGCTGCTGAATGGGGCTTTATTAGTCACTAGTAGCTGATTTTGAGCTGATTTTCAAGTTGATTAAATTATGCTTTAACTGTTGATCAGATCAAAAATTTGTCTTAAATGACCCCTCAGCTTTTAGGGTGGTCTATCTGCCTGATTATTTTCATATTTTTAGCTATTTTATTGGATTTACTATGACCATTTTTTAAAAACATCAACTGGTGGTTGAGGCAACACTAGCAACCTTTTTTAACCTTTTTTCTGCTTTTTTACTTTTTCACTTATGGACATCTCACTAGCATGAGCAAATGCAAACTTTCACACTTTTTCACTTTTTTACTTTCTGGGACTTATGAAAATGAAAAAGTTCAAAAGTTTATGTAAGATTTCCTGATGCAAGGTGACACTTGCATCTCAGGGCTATCAGGAAATAGCACATAATGGTAAAAAATGTGTTTATTTAGCGGACTGAGGTGCATCCAGAGAGGACCTAGACAGAGTGAAACACCGAAGTCTGGGTGACGCAGGAAGGGTGGATCCGTCGACCGTTTATCTACATACGGTGATTGATGAGCGCGTGGTAGATTCTGCATCCGTGCATATGCCAGCGCCCAGGCCATATTTTGAGTTGTTGCGCCCTCACGCTCGGTCTACGGACAAGTGATAAGGTCAGCATAGAGCAAATACTTCGCGACTACGTCTGCAATTACTGTTGGAGGGAAGAAACTAACCCGACAGAAGTTGAATCCATCAAGGAATAGGTCTTTTGAGTGACCCGCCACCTATGACTCGGAGGACGGTGCCTGAACTATGCTGTTCAACCATACTATGTATCCGCTGAAGATGACGCGGCTAAATGATGGATCCCATCTTGCTCTTTGGATTTATAGCTGTTCCGTCTTGTCAATTCATCTGATTGCAGGCGCACCATTCGCTTCGTGATACTCTCCACTTTTTCAAGGAACTGAGAAACGAATGCACCGTAGACACCAGACTGCACAAGCAAACGGGTCCCAGAAACACATGTCTCCACAGAGACGATGAAAGACACAAAAGCTGCCCCCTTTACGACTGATGGAATGTCGACATCGCGGAAAATTATGATTGGCCTGACCCATCAATCAGTACGACATGTCACAACTCTTCTCCTCGATCTCTTAGATTACATTGTCGCCAAGCTCAGCAGTAAAGGCCGCCAGGCATCCACCAACGACGCTCCTAATAGGCATCCTGTATCCGTATCTGTCGTGTTTAGACTTTAGAGTTGTGTCAGGTAATTGGTACAACATAAACCCACTATGATGTCCACTTTGCGAATGAGAGGATGCGAGAGGATTCTTTGCCTGTCGTACTCCAGGACCGGGAAGAGCAGAGAGAACACCCCTAGGTGCTTTTCAATGCGAAATAGGCGCAAGGTACAGTTCGCATGAGGTACATGACTGTACCTGTCTCCAGCATGGCGTTACCTCTGAGGGATGACGCTGCTTGTGGCCGCCAGAGCCGGGACAAATTTCTTGACCGCGATGAGCAAAGAGTGACTGAAGGGTTAATTTGGACGGTAAGAAACGCCATTGGTTTAATAATACCCTTATCCGGGAAGTGGATGTACGGTACTTTACGCAACAACACACTAACGACACCAAGAGTTACACGTTGCACGTGGTTCAGCAACTTTCCCTGCGTCGGTGCGACGATCAATTGGTATGAAGAAGCATAGTAATGTTGCCAGGCCTTGTGCCAGGCCAAAACAGGAGGTCACGGTCTCACCGCGCCGTACCAGCCGTAGTACTTTAGGCACGTGCAGATGTGTAAGCTGGTCACGGGATCCATCACAGCTGCATAGGCCTCCTCCGCTGCTTCATCACAGGCATATGATCAGTCCTTCAGGAAGTGGGAGAGCCCTTTTGGTTGCTGCTCATGAAGCCCTGTGAAGTTCTACATCCCTGTGGCAACTGCCTACGCGGTGAGAGGAGGCAAAGATAGGAGACGGCCCGCGCATCCGGACACCCTTCGCGCCTCGCGTTAGCAGCACCGCACCAAACTTACCTTCCATCCTTCAATCCCAGTTATGACGAGTTGGGGCTCAGTGGCCCGCCTTTTTGTTCTTGGCATCATCTTTCATTTGGTTTACATAGGGACAGTTTTTGACTGCTATTTTGCAAGCCCCGTCGTTCATGGCATGCGCCAGTACAAGTTACTACAAGCAAAGGCCAAGCGCCTCGTGCTCATAATCGGTGCGCGATCTCAGCGACCACTTCTGTGGAAAGAAACCATCCTCGCTTTTTGAGGGAACACTGACGCCTTTTACCAGGTGATGGTCTACGCGCCGACTTTGCCTTTACTGCAAATGCTTCACAAATCGTGCAAGGCGCGCCGGAGCGTGTCGCGCCCTACCTGAGGGATATCGTAGAGAATAGAGGCACGTATGGGGTCTCGCACACACACGTTCCGACGGAGAGCAGGCCAGGACACGTAGCTATCATCGGTGCGTTGCGTCTTGTTTAGGCTATACGTCAGTACGCGTTTATCATGACCTGACTGATAGGTGGGATGTACGAGGACGTCTCGGCCGTAACCAAGGTTCGTTTCAACCATTCCAGTACTGCATATCTTGTGCTCACCCGTCGCGTATCAGGGATGGAAAACAAATCCCGTGCGCCGTTTCACGATAGCGTAAATGCCGAGCTTAGCCACTCAAGGATACGTCTATCCCATAGGTCGACTTTGATTCCATCTTCAATCAGTCAAGTCACACATTCTCATTTGGATCGCCCGACATACTTCCAATGTTCGTTCAGGGTGCCGTACCAGGAAGAATCGATGGTTGGACATACCCCGAAGACTATGAAGATTTTACCAAAGGTACATTTCTCCCGCGGCGCATAAATCGAGGCTCAATATCCGATTTCAAGACGCAACGGAACTCGACATATGGGTTCTTGACCAGCTCGAGTCACTGTTTCGCGACGCTACGACGAACAAGACACTGGACGCCCAGCTTCGCGCACCTCAGGTTGTTTTCTTCTTACACCTTCTGGGCCTAGACATGACCGGACACTCGTACCGGCCTCACTCTAAGGTATTGTATGTCCATGCTATCCATTATACATAGTTTTGAAATCCCGAGGCTAGGAATATATGAACAACATTCGCGTGGTCGATGACATCGTCCGCCAAACCGAGCAACTCATGTCTGAATTTTATGGAGACCAGGAGACGAGTTATATTTTCACGGCTGACCATGGCATGTCTAAGATTGGGAATCATGGTGACGGCGGTATTGGTTTCCCCCTTGCTATGATACACATTCTCGTCGTATTCATGTCGGGCTCTCAGATCCCGACAACACTCGTACTCCTCTCATTGCTTGGGGCGCTGGAATTCGCGGTCCCATTCGGAACCCTACCCCCTCCCGTCAGATACCAGACGAATACTCAGCGCCATGGGGACTCTCGCACATCATACGGCGCGATGTCGAGCAGGCGGATGTAACCGCACTCATCTCAGCCTTGCTAGGCACCCATTGGCCTGTCAACTCGGTAGGCGTCCTTCCTGATGTCGACCCGCATAAGTACGGGTACCTCAGCATGCATGACGGGGAGAGAGAAATCGCCGTGGCTGGTGTTGTGAACGCCAAGGTGAACCTCTCTCAGCGCTAATGGATATCTAGCCTAACACTGAACTAGGTTATATTGGAGCATTATCGTGTGAAGCATGGTAAAACCATTTCTTGACTACTTCTGTCACGACATTCACCTAAGCACAGAGCTGAGGAAGGCCCATGCGATCTTATACAGGCCGTACGAGTTCCTAGACCACCCGACATCTGTCTCAGAATACCCGGGATCGCAGCGTATAGCCTCTATAGAGCGCCTCATCGCTTCTGGGGACTTCCAGAAGGCTCGTCACCAGTCACATGAACTTATCAAGACGACGCTTGATGGACTGCGCTATCTTGAGACGTACGATCGTACACTCATTCGCACCATCGTTACCTTCGCCTATACCGGCTGGATCGCTTTCAGTGCGGCATATATCCTGGCACCCTCACGGCCACTTCCAGCCAGCTCTACCCCGTCATGGATCCCCTTGCTTTTTACTCTTGCCGCCGTCGGATCCTCTGGGCTATTTGCCATACAGCGACTGTCGTGGACGTTCCACGTCTATATTCTATTTCCATTTTTCTTCTGGCAGGACGTGACAAAAAGGGCATATGCCAACTGGTCCACCTTGCGCGGTTTCTGGTTCGATGACGTAAGGTGGATTTCGGATGTTCTGCGTAAGCTCTTTTTTGCTGCGGTTGCGTTGCAGAGCATGGTCGTACGTCATATTCCACCCATCGCTCTCTCGCCTTGTTAGATACTCAGCGAGATATGTTTTAAGTTTGGGTACACCAACCGAGCAGTCTGGAGCGTCTGTTTCTTGGCTATTGGGTTTAGCTGGCCTATGACATCTTGGCCCGAAAAAGACAGGGCGAAGCTCTTCTGGCCTTGGGCTGTAGGGTGCTTCGTCTCAGCGATGTTCCCATTGCTTCCTGTGGATCCCTCTGAGAGTTTGGCCACCATGTAAATCGTCAAAGATCAACACGAGTCGACATTCTCTTTGCTGACGTTCTAATGTAGAATTTCAGGGGGCATTTGTATGCTGTTCGCCGGCGAGCTGGCCGCGCGTAGGATCTCAGAATTCGAGATTACGGCGTCTACGCGTGGCACGAAATCTAACTTCAGACTCACTTCTCGCATGCAGGTGAGCAACGGTCACCGATACTTGGCCCCTGCTTTGCTGTGTTCATGTGCCCTCATCTTTACAGTTGTCACTTGTCGCTCTCAGCATGTGGAACACCGCGGTTTCTGTGAAGAGCCTCCAAGACAGGCTTGGCCTCCCGCTCCTAAATCAAGTAGTTGGGTGGATAATTTTGGGTGTGTCTCGGTCCATCCAACCTCACCCGCCACCATGCGAATGTGATTATCGTTTACACAGGACTCTCCTCACTTTTCCCACTTTTCTCCTCATTGTTCTTCACGGCTCCGAGGACGGCCGAAGGGCGCCTACTCACCTATTTTCTCGCCTTTTGCCCGTGCTTCGTCATCCTCTCCATCAGCGCCGAGGGCCTTTTCTATGTATCATATTGTACGACTTTGTATCTTTGGACCCTAGTCGAAGAGGATGCACGTCGAGAAAAGGCAAGATATAGGACGACGACGACGAACGACGAAGACTCGAAATACGGATTAGGGTGGAATCCGCGGCGCTTGAGCTTGGATGATGCCAGGATTGCGCTGTTCTTCTTGTTCTTCGTCCAGGTGGGGTTCTTCGGTACTGGAAAGTGAGTAAAATGTTTATTGTCGAGCTGTGCTGTGTTGTGCCATCTAACGTGCGTGTAGTGTCGCCTCCATATCGTACGTCAAAATCTCCCTTCCTACTTTCGTTTGTGCGCATACTCACCCAATCATTAACCCCGTTACCATTCATATAATTCAGGTCATTCTACTTGGAACCGGTGTATCGACTTGTTCCTAAATTTAACCCATTCTTGATGGCAACCCTTCTCGTGAGTCGGCTTTGGTCCCTCTCTCAGGACACAGTATTCGCCCGGAGGCTGAACATAGCACTGTAGATTTTCAAGATCATTGCCCCCTTTGTCTTTCTCTCGGCGGCCTTTGCCTCGCTCAACGCACGTTTAGGGATGCCTCCGTTCGCGCTGTTCCTGATCGCGCTCAGCCTCACTGATGGTGCGACCATTTTGGCTTTGCTCACGACCAAAATACAATCTCACACCCCATCTTGTTTTGGCTCACATACAGTAATGACGATGACGTTCTTCTTCAACGTTACGGATACTGGTAAGGGAATATTATCAATATTTCATGCATGCTTCGATGAGTGATGATATTTCCCCCCTACCCCCTTCGCAACCGCCCGCACAGGTTCGTGGCTACAGATCGGCCAGTCAATATCACACTTTTGCATCACGTCCCTTCTTCTTGTCTTTTCCGCCGGAATAGCTTATATCGGGGAGGCATTGATGCGAGGTACGATCACGGTGCTGAGACACGAGGGGAAACAAGAATGAGCCAGTGTCAGTCTCGGTGCCGGCGGATGATGGGTAGCTTACCCGAATTTCCCCGCATCGCATCGGGCGTGCATGAAGAGCTCCGGCACCAAATATAGCATCACCATGTGGATATGGAATAATGGAACAGGGGCAATGTCATGAGAACATAATTAAATGCCAGATTAGATGCCGCCTCGGGCGCGGTTGCATCATTATTGGTATCTTATCGATCATCAGAAGTCGTCACGACACTTTGTACTGTACTCACTTCGCCACGGGGAGGGAACGGGGAATAAGATATTGTAGTATGGGCAGTAAAATTGGTCGCTATGGTTGTTCTCTCATATCGATCTTCCGCTCGTTCAAGTTTGCTTCTCTGGTAACGTCGTCTTCCTATCGTGGCTCTAATACGCCCGAGGACTTGTCTCTCTGACGGGTGACTGTACGCCAAGGTTACAAGTAGAATGGAGACAGTGACATGCATCTAGAGTAAGGCCGGCAGTGGCCAGCTAGGGGGCTGTTCAAGTGGGTTGGTTATCGTATCAATGCCGATTCATCGATTACAGTACATCAAGGGAATAGATTATCTCCAAGGACACATATTATTATTGTAAAACAACAATGATTTTCACATGCTTCTGGAGAAAACAAATCCGAGTTGGTAATACAACAGTTGCATTATAGTCGTATTCGTATACGCCGATGGAACGACAAACAAGTTACAATCCTTTGGTTTATCACAGGGAAATGTAAAGAGGAAAGAAGGATAAACAGTAACGAGGGAGGAATTAAGGGGCACAGCAATCGACAATTGTCGGCCGCGGCCGCGAGTCAATGGACGAGTGGGATGGATACTCGGAAAAGGGAACGGGCGAACGAGGTGATCGGAAGTGGATCTCACAAATATTCGGGGTATATTGTAACCATATCAGATCATAGAATCGGACGTAGAACGGGACCGCAAGGTGACAGAATTGTGACGGTGACGGCGACTAGAACTTGTCTCTTCGGTACTCGAGACTGAAGGCACGGCGTTGCTTCTTGCCTGCACCTTTTTTATTCGCTGCCTTGGACCCAGTACCCGTAGACTTGTTGTTGTTAGTAGTAGTGGAGTTAGTTGCGCCGGTATTTTTTCCTGTATTGGGGTTCGTATTCCCGGTCGTAGTGCTGTTGTTGTTATTATTGCCGTTGTTTCCGGTGTTGGTCGGATTGCCATCTCCGGTTACGGTGACCTAAATAATTTCGAGAACAAAAGAGGACATGATAATTTGACGAAAAAAAAGGGAGCAAAATTACGATCGTTATTAGACGTTGATTTTGGTATTCCAGCAACAGCGAGCGACTTACGTAGACTGCATCTTCCAACGTGCCATGCTGCGCGACTGCAACGAGGCCGGGCTGGTGGTTCGCCGCGGTGGTGATGGTCCCGAACCTGTACACGCCCGCCGGAAGACCAGCAGTTACATCGGTTGAGACATTGCCGTCGGCATCGGCCGCGTTATCTATGCCCTTGAAGAAAGCAAACTTGGTCGGATCCGTAGGCGTGGTCGACGTGAGCGAGTCTAATTTCTCGACGACAAGATGGGTGTGACCGATGATGTTGCCCTGCTGATTCAACTGCTGTGGCGCAGCGTAATAATTCGAGTCGGGATTCGTGAATACCCCTGCCTGTATGTTTTTAAGCGTCACTTTCATCGTGAAAGCTGTGTTGGCTTTCAGGGTGTCGAGATTCTTGGGGAATACGTATTTGCAAGAGGGTATGTTATTGGCACTTGCGATCTGGCCCATAGGGATTGGGTTACACGAGCCACCCTTGACTTGTTGGCCGTTGGTGATCAACTTGCCCACACAGAAATTGATGAAGTTATTGGTGGAGGTTAACGAGGCGGAGGTGCCAGCGGTTGCGTTGTTCAGGCCGTCACTTGAGGAACCCTTGGCGACCACAGTTGAATCCAAGCCTTTAAGGAGGTGAGTTGAACGTTTGCGGGACGCAAGTGAAATGCTCACAGAGGGAAGTGTTGGGATCGTTGTTGTTATTACCGGTGTTATTATTGACTTGGGCAGCCTGTTTGACAGTGTTGCTCTTAGGTTTTGCATTCTTATTGCCATTGCCATTGGCTGTGGTATTAGTTTTGCCATTCCCCTGAGGATTTGCATTATTATTGGACTTGGTTGAGGTACCGCTTTTGCCATTGCCTTGAGGATTTGCAGTCTTATTTGCGCTCAGGCTGCCATTGGCTGTCTTACCGCTTCCCTTTCCTTTTGAAGCGCGATAAGCACGGTACCATGGATCAAACAAGAGGTCGATATACCTTTGTTGGTAGAGGAAGTATCAACTTTTCGGGAAGGCGAAGGAGAACTTGAAGAGACAGCGGGTGTAATTTCGGGATTGTCCTGAATGTGACATGAGATAGAAATCTTCCTCAATCAAAGGAGGCATCGCACATC
>QFEZ01000392.1:0-47498 GCA_003316425.1 Russula lepida | reverse complement strand
AAGGAGGCATACGCACATCGCACGGATTTTCAGCCCGATTCTCATAAGGGACGGCGTGGGCGATGGACGAAGAGAGGAACAATGTTAGGAAAATAAGGACGATGCCTTTGGAGAACATATTTTATCCGCTTGGTGTCAAATCAAGGGAATGTTGAAGAACAGCTAACGAGGGAATACAATTGAAAGAATGATAGGCACGACACCTGGTCGGAAGGGCAGAAAGGCGCACTAGGCGACGAGAGTTAGGATGAATGTATGGGAGGGGGTGTGGAGGGAGAAGAGCCATAGAGAGGCCATGATTATATGCGCGAGGGGTTATTGTGTCGCAGAGTTGTGTTGTACGTGTGCACTTCGATCGAGCTCAGTCCCGCGGATTCCATCAACCATCAACTGGCAACACAACACTTTGTACTCGACAAATCGACAATGACACCCTCAAGTCCGTAAATCCTATCCTTTTCCTGCTTGAGATGATGCGTCATTCCGCGAGTGCGCAAGTACTACTTGCTGGTAATTCCCTCTCCTCACTTGTCAATGAGGAACTGCGCACTGGCAAAGTCTTGCACGGTGACTGTCGGTGCTGGTATTTCTTCGGCGAATGGGGCTTCTTCCTCTCTAGGACAACCATTCTTCCCAACGCTTCATCTTCCCAGAGTCCCATTGCCCATTCGAGAATTGGGTCCTCCTCGGATCAATTTTCGGGAAAAGGCAGTGTGTTTGGTCCCACCGTTAGCTGTACTACAGCCAACTTCCGGGGCATTCCCGCGAGCGAAATATTTAACCTCACGTCGTTTCTATACACCACCTGAGTATTGTATGCGTGAGAATCTCAGTTACAGTTATGCGCACCCCGTTCTGGTCATCCTGTCAAGCATCCTGTTGCACGTAGTAAGTGTCACCCGACCCACGCACTGGCAAATGTGAGGTGGCTAATAGGCAGCCCCCCGATCGACCACCACCGTCGTCGTCGTTGTTGCTGAACCTGATCTTTGGTTGCTTGGTTCGAGGACGGCTGGCACATCCCTTGTGATCACAAGAATATGTGGCTCTCATACAGACGGACTGATGCCCAGGATTGGACCACTTGTTGCATGATGCCGAAGGTGAGCCAGTCTTGCTTTGGCGTACTGGACTCGCCCGGCGTTTCCTCTCTTTGAACGTACAATACAGTACATTACTCCTGCGTTACCTGTCTGAGACACTCAGCTCGGCATCACAGTGCATAGGTCCAGTGCACGGCTCCGTAAATTTCGGACTTAAGTTACCGTAACTAACCTTTCCTACTTTGACATCGAACTCCGGGTTGGGCAATCTAGTTGTTCTATATTTATTGTTACATGCAAAGCACTATCACCACCCTTCGATCAGGCAGATACAGTACAGTGGATCTATGTTTATTCCCGGAATCCCGGAACAGTTCGAGGACCCACCCGAGCAGCGCAATGACGTAACAAGACCCCCAGGCTTATGTTCTTCAACAGTATCTTCGAGGTGGACCTGGTTCATACGAGGGGGTATTCACCGATATCGAAAATTTCCTCGAACAATGATGAGGAACTCTTGTGTTGACGTAGACGATGGTAAGGGTGCGCGTGGAAGGCAAACAGGTGGATTACATAACTGGCGCACGACTCGGAAAAAAAGGTCATTGCGACTACCCTCAACACCCCCTCTTCTCTACATTTCACAAGGCAACGTCTTTCTATCACCAAGTTATGCCCGCTATTCAAGCATGGGACATTTCATCCGCTTCAGAGTTCGCGCCGTCTCAAAGTCCCGTTCGAACAAGTTGAGCAAGTCCATAAGTTATGAGTAGTGTTACGACCTGTCACTGGCGGCCCAATGTCCTCCATTGAGTCCGCTCTTTCCTATCAGAAATATACAGTAGGCTAGTAAGTATTTGGACATCTCATCGATTTGTTCGGACTGATTGACCGTCTCGGAGGCTTTTGACTTTGCCATATGATTTTGCTGCCATTGTCAGGATCCTGGAGCGCCCAGTGATCTTGTCTACTTGAAGAAAGTAACGTAAGGAATGCTTCAGATTCACGCTCGGATCGGAGTGGAACACCCGTGTTGGAGCGCCCGTCAGCCACGCGTTCGACTTGTTCATTTTTCCTCCTTGTATTTCACTGCCTCTCTCTTGACTCTTGACTCTTGACTCTTGACTCTCGTCCATCACCTCCCTCTCGACCATCGGCGCAAGATACCTGCAAACGAGTCACCCTCCTTCCCGCCTTCACAACCTCCCGCTTTCCTTTTCTACTTACCTTCTACACTTAGCCGCAGCCGTGCGCTTGGCCGCGCGGTACCTGTACGCCCACAACACAATCTTTAGTGTCTTTCTTTCATCTTCACTGACGTTTTTCCTTACATTTTCCTGTTCATCCAGTTCAATGACGACCCGTACACCCTCTCCTCACCTTCCCTACTACCGGTTTCGATTACTCATTAGGGGACGACCCACTGTATCCAAGCTGCCTCTTCTTTCGAGGATGTACCATCACCATCATATTCGTATCAATCGATCAGTGTGCCCTTTCTCTTCTTTTTTCCCCTTTTGTGAGCGTTCTTGTCACCTCGTCGCTCCCAGCACTCGCTCTTGTGGAACCGCTGTCCACAACGTGCCCCCCATCTCTCGTCCCTCGTTCCCTCTCTCTGTGACCCACAGATCTCTCTTATCTTAGATGGCAATCCACCCTGGCAGCCGCTACCTTGGCTACAGTAGCTCTTGTAAGGCTGTCCACTTGTGAGCCCTCGCTTTGTTCTTTTTTCGCGTATTACACAATTCAAACTTCTGTCCAGCTAGGAGACGGAAATCAGTTCAGCAAACGTCCTGTAATTCTGTCTGATGTATATTGGTAATACACCCACGGTTAAATGACTAATTTCAACTCAGCCTCAGGCCTCACGGCTTACTTTAACTTATCCGTAGCCCCGCTGCATGGGACTCTGCACGACTCGACTGTCTGTGAGAGTCTCACAAGCAGGATAGGCATATTCCACCTCATACCCATGATCTTTGCCGACAATCGCCTTGTTTCTAATCATGTTCATTTGCCTGGTCCTTTCTATTAATCTTGATTTTCCTTCCGAAGTTCTCTAGGGGTCATTTGGCCATCACTTGCATTCGTCTCTGAGGACCCGCCACCAGTGACTCTGGCCTCATGACACATCTGGACAATGTGACACGCCCTCGAGCCGCGCGTCACCACAGTAGATGCAGGCCTCAAGATGCAACCACGTGTCAATGTCTTGGACAGCTGCATGTGAGTGCATGCTGTCCATGTCGAGTCCCCACCAACTCACACCAATGCAGATCCAGACCGGTGTGCCAATGTGTGGCCTTCTTTCCTTCCTTGCTGCCCACCTTGAGTGTGCATCGCTCACCTTTGTCGTAGCCGTTGCAGTAGTTTCACTTTTTTTTTTGAATCAATACACAATATACTTGTGCATCAAACATTGCCTGGTTGCATCAACTCCTGGATCCTGCCATACCCATAAATCCATATCAAACCCAAACCGTACCTGTAAGCACAGGTACGGGTTTCAGAGGGTACGGGTTCCTGAAAAATACCCGGGGGTGGCCCATGATTTCACGTCTGGTATGGCCCTCGCGGTAAGTGGGAGACGTTTCACTTGAACCTTACATACATTTATACTTTGGGAACCTGAATTTGCACAATGTCACGTACCACAGCTACGCTTCATGTTTCTTCAAACCCATCAACACGCAGCAACTCCTGTTACTACATTGGAATTCATTGAAGACTCAAGCACTCAAAGCACTCATTCGCCGTGCATGGATGAATTCCGTCAATCGCATCGCTCCCACACCATCACGAAATGACGATCCCGTAGCCAATAATGATTATGATGCAACCGTCAGGATGAAGGAGAAACCAAACTCAATGAACGACTTTAAATGCCATTCTATTGTCGGCCTCGAGCTCGAGGACGGCCTGGTGTGGGGCTAAGAGATGTGGCAAAAGTAGAAACTTTGTATCCGAGATATATTGTCATGTATTTATCATCTCTGTGAGAGTTGGTTGTGGGTTTGGGAATTGGGATGCCCTCGAAAGATCAGAATATAACACGAATTGACATACGGTCACGGTATTGGCGATATTGTGATGTGATGGCTAGACTAGCTACACGGTGAAGAAAAAGGTGATCAAGTCGTATACAAATAGGGTCATCCTTGTTAAGGGCAGGGCCGTCGTGAACGGGTTGCCATTGGTTCCCGGGAGCTTCTTCTTTGGTCGTCTGAGTTTGATCGCCTGAGCTTTGATCGAATTTGATCGCCCGGAGTTTCATTGGTTTGATTAATTATCACATCAGTAAGTTTACACTTTACTATTCAGCCTTTTGCAACTTTTCTGCTTGCCACAAGTTGAAATGGCTAATAACTAATAATTTCGAACAAGGTTACTATGGTAAATTGAAATAAACCATTTGGTTTATTAGCTGTCAAAGCAGCTTTTTACCAAAATAGACCTAGCTTTTCTGCTTGCAGCTTTAGCAGCTTTTTTTCGCTTGCCACAGCTTGTGCAAGCAGTGAATAAAAAATGCTAGGTCTTCTGATGCACGGTCCTACCAACGCGTAGACGTTCCCCACCGGGTTCCGGCCGCATCACACATTTTCACTGAAACATGCTCCGGCAGCTCCGCGAAAACAGTTGTTGAACAGAATTGGGGCCGGACGTGGGATAGTGGCACGATTCACGTCCTCAGGCCTCGATAGTTACCGCACGATGCCGCCAACAGCCCTGTGAGTAAAATCCAAGGTAAACTTTAAGTTTGTTCGTAACCGTTGGCCCACAAACTGATACTAGGACGTACAGACAATCTATTGAGAAAATCATGGGAAAGAACAGTTACGGTAAGCTTTCAAGTTCTAGGCAACGGGGCGAATGAGCTATCGCATGTTCAGCTGTCATTCCATGTTTGATGCCAGAATACCGTGGATGTACCGCCTTCAGACCGAGGCGGTTACTACTGCCAAACACATACACTTGCATTGCTCGAAATGTATCGAAGTGTTGTGGACCTCTTGCTCAATCTTGTCAACTGCCCGTGCCACTGGGATCCAACTCAGGTGCTGGTAATAGAGCGCGCAGGGGCTACAATGATGGTTACACCTTCCTTTTGATGGGAATCATCTAGTATTTCACCAAGTTCGGTAAGAGCCTCAATATATAATGATAGATGTCATCGTCACGGGAGGTGTTGTTCTCCTCAGTCCGCTCTTTTGTTTATCTACCCTACTACTTGACCATCAGGATGGTCAATTTCCGTGACCCTGCTGTAGTTGACAGTGATACCGGTGCGTGTTCGTCTCACCCTTTCCCTCAAACTGAGTAGCTCACCGGACCCGACCTTCAGCGGTACTCAAGAAGTTCTTGATTTTGGTCGATGGTTTCTACCTGTGGGCCTGCCTCTCATTACAACGTCTTGCATAACTAAGCTTCCGACTCCCAGTTGGGAGTTTATAACCACTCTCGACTACGAGTGGGAAGTCATTCGAGGGCGTCGCCCATACCCGTGGTCGATATGGGTCTGTAATGATTCTCCTATTTGTTTTTATCCCGCGATATTCCAGGGGATTAAAAAACTGAAATGCTCACTTGGTAGATTTATTCTCTTTCCCGTGTAGCCACCCTCGTAACTGTAGCCGTAAACATCTTTAATCTTGATTCTACGACCCCGATCAACTGTCAGGTATGCATATTATTCCTCATGTCCTTCTGCCCGCTCTCTGATAGATAGATGATACTCCGAAGATTACGTTGAGTGCCCAGTTTGTATGCACCATCACACCCGATTTTCGTGGATGGAGCTCTAAGCCCGTTTTGTTCCCTTCTCCCTAGATCTCAGCTTACATAGCCCTCGTTTCCTCTTCTCTGTTAATCGTGCTTCGCATGTACGTCTTTTATGACAGTCTCTACAAAGCTTATGAGGGCGGCCAGAATCGCCATTTGGGAGTGGGATCGGTTTATTACAGCTATCGCGACTGGGACGTGGGGAATCAACGTTATATTCCTTATTCAAGGTAGGTCTTTCCTCCGCTCCGTCGTTGATAGAGCCCCATTTGAACGTAATGTGGCATCAGGTGTCTTGCGGGTGAATGATGATCAATATCATCTATTTGAACCCACTAAATTTGATTTATCTATAGTTCCATGCTACATTTGGCCACACAAATTGCGTGGTTTCCGACCTGGAGAGCATCAGACTCAGTACTATTGCCGCACTTGTTGCCGATATCATCTTACTTTCCACAATGCTTGTTGGTCTGTCCCGCGTGCGCCGCCCTAGTGGCGGTACGATGGCTTTGGGATACTTCTTGTGGAACCAGGTAAGGCCTTCTTCCCGACTACCCTGCTCTCAATCTACTGACATTTTTCCATTCGTAAGGGTGTCGTCTGGCTCTTGATTGCCGTCGTCGCCGAGCTCACGCCAACGGTAAGTCGATGCAGCTTCTTGCACCTCTCCCTTTTGCTCATCGCCATTTTTCGCTCAGGTGTTCATTTGTTTAAACCTTAACGGTATATATTTTTTTCACTATCTTCAGTCAGAAATAAGGCTGACCAAGCTCGACTTCGCTCAAAATGGCAGAACCGCTCAATCTCGTACGCTTTACTTTGTCAACAGTGGGGACCGGTGGTTTCTTACCCATTTCCGCACCATGTAATAGGTTTTCCAGATACCCTGGGTGATTACAATGTCAATTTGTGCCACGCGGATGTATCGCTCTTTGTCCGAGTTTTTATCCTCTAATATGTAAGACATTCACTCCTGCCTCTGTTTTGTGCTCACTATACTTGGTGAATGTCACGGTAGTCGACAGAAAACTCTCCCGACCCACATGCAGCACTCCATGCCACAAGCGAATGATTCTCTCTCGAATATGGACGAAAGGCCACTGGGAAAACCGCACGGACTGACAGTGATACCTGTTGGTGAATATGTGGAGAGCGGGCGTGGAGAGACGTCCACTTCTGGGGCGAGGTTACCAATCTGATTTTCATGATTCGTCCATTACTTTTCCGCTGGACTGGCCGCTATTGGTCGTCTCACCTGACACCTGTCCAATGCAGTCCTTTTACAACCATCGCCCTGTGTCCAGCTTTGCGCCTGCCCCAGTCGAACTGCCAACCTCGTCATGCGTCAAATCCGCACATACTAGATCGAAGGCATTGTCTAAAATTCAGGGAATGGTATTGAGCGTACCTGGCAGTACAGTAATTAATATAGATTGATTTTCAAATTGACCAGGTCCAAAGCATCCCAATTCCCAAATCAGACTCAAATCCCCCAAAACGGACAACCTTTGGGCAAATTTTCTGGCCCTGGATCCTGGAATCCCCAGGATTCGTGCTGACTTGGGGCTGATTTTGAACCCTCAAATCATCCCCAATGTAGGGACTTCTGGGGCTCACAGCGCTCACAACGCGCGTGTTGCTGATAACAGTTTTCTTACCTCATTTTGCTTCGATCTTCAGCAACTCTTGCAAAATCAGACAATTTTCCCTAGTTACCTACTGTAGCTAAGATAGTGGCCGCCAGGTTGGTTTGTCGTCCCAGATAAGATGCGGTGAGGGAAAAATTGATAAGAGATGAGACAAAGATGGGAGATGGGAGTCGGGTCGAGCCAAAAGGAGACACAAGGTGGACAGCGGTTCCACGAGCGCGAGTGCCGAGAGACGAGTCAACAGAGATGAGAATGCACGCAAGAAGAGAGAGGAAACACACAGTGGGATTGATACTAAGAGCGAATGCTAATGCCATCCTTGAAAGGAGGCAGCTTAAATATAACGAGCGTCCCTAACAACGTAATCGAGAACCGGTGGTAAGGAGCAAGCTGTGTTGTAAAGGAGTGTGTATATCGGGCATTGTTGCACCGGATGAACAGGGAAATGTATAAAAAATAAAAAAAATATCAGTAAAATGGAAGGAAAAAGAGCTAAGGAATATATTGAGGGCGTACTGGTGCCGTGCGGCTGCGGCTATGTTGATCATCGTTGGCCAAAGTACGGAGAAGTGAGCAAGGGGAAAGGGAAAGGGAAAGGCGGGAGAGTGTGTGATCAATCCGCGGGTATCTTGCACCGGTGGTTGAGGAGGAGGTGATGAATGAGAGTCGATGAAAAATGTACAAGTCGAACAGTGTGGCTGACGAGCGCTCCGACACGGCCGTTTCCGTTCCGAGCGAGGCAATCGATTTCTAGTACCACAGTTGTTTTCCCAAAGATCTGAGGTCAGTATCTACTATACGCTCCTCACGCCCTTCGCTAATCATGTATCTAGCACGCTTTTACGCGCACAGGGTGCACACCAAGCCTCCGACTCATCACAAATCTGACATCTTCCCACCAGCGGACCAGCCACCCCTTCGACCGAGCCCTCCCCACACAGGATGAATTCCTCTCAAGCAAAGCTGTCTCACGCAAACTCCTCTTGCGCGAAACGGGCGTGGTCTCTGCCGCAGCGCCATCTCCCAGTCTCAGCACCAGCCTAACCAAGGCCAGGGAAAACATGCTTCAAGACAGCATCTACCCTGGGCCTACAGTTCACAGCAGCCTAACCCTACATTCTCCATATCCCCAGTCATAGCACCACTTTTGACCAATGATGCAAGTGAGTGTTCCACTCACACCTCGCCTCAGCATCGGTATTCGCACCAACGCCCTTATCGCAGTAGACGTGCAAATCTCGCCCTCTCGCTCGGCACCCACATACGTCTCCACGGCAAAGCCGCTGCTGCCAGTGGTTCTTCCGCTTTGACTTGCATAAGAATATTGACAGACTCAGCGCTGCTGAGCTACACGATATGCACACGAAAATTCGGAGGCTCCAAACTGCACGCGGAAGGTCTCGAGACGGCCGCAGCACTGCTAAAGTCCTTTCTTTTTTTTCTTGGTTGCGCGGATACGAAACCAGCCATGCGGACGTACTGTATGTCCCATGTTCAGTTGACCCCAAGAGAAATGATTTTAATCCCGTTCGTGTATACTACTCATTTCCTGGTCTGAAAAAAATACGTGAGTGGCTCTTTCTGTGCGTCCGGAGTTTATAATAAGGGTGGACTTTCGGCCGCGCCAATGGCCCGCGGGACTCGGTGGCAAGTCATCATTTATTACAATTGAACTTGTCTACGGAGAACAATAGGGCATATTCTGGACGTCAAACGCACAATTTGATGACTAGGCTGCACAGAATGCTGAATATTGAATGGAACGGTCACGATGACTGTGCCTGCGCCCCGGTGAAGACCCTCAACATCCTACAGCTAAAGTCCCTTGCAGCGCCAGTCGCTTCGAAGGATTCAAGCTGTTGCACTGCTGCGTCGATATGGGGGCCTGTTTGTCCTTCGAAAATGTTGCCTAGTAACGAGATGAACTCGTCGACGATATAAACAGGGTAGCCGTAAATAAACTCTATCCAACGTGACCAGGCGATATCGAGAAGGAGTTTTTGTGTTCCAAGCGAATCTTTGTGCTTGTTCCAGTCGGACGTAATGGCCCTAAACGTGCCCTTGTATAACGCAGAATGGGAGTTTTTTGATGACGATGTGGATAACAGCCGCTTGAAGGCAAGGAAGAAAAGCTCGACCATGAAGCCAAGCCCACCTCCATTACGTAGATCCTGCAGACGCAACAGCTGTTGCTGCATCTCATTTCCCCACGGTATGTACAAACCAGTGGATTCTTTCAGGTTCTGTAGCAGTTTGTACTCATCGGGATTTCGTTGACCTTCAAGAATCTTGCGGAGTGTCAGGGCAGGGGAGCACATGCTCTTGAGAGTCCGCCCTGGGCGTATGAATTGTCTTCTACGAGGCTCGCGAAATAGTTCGACAACCTGGCTGAAGGGGATAGGCGCTTCATCGAGGTCATCGAGAACGCCGGGAATTTGGGAAGTGATTCCATGAGAGTCTTCGGCGATGGACCGTTGTGTCATGAATATCAAATAATCGATGCCTCGAATGTTATCACCTTCGACATTGAGTTGTTCCAGGTCTGAGATCTCAGACTCGTGGTCACGGAGGGTTTCTATTACTTTTTCCGTCGGGCCTTCTTCCTCGCGCAGGCTGTGCAGCGCATCGTTTAACCGGATTAAACATTGTCTTGCTTTCCGAAGGTCCCCGTCAATCTTCCGAGCACCTGCCAGGGCTTCCCAGTTGCCAGTGTCATCTTCCCTCGCAAACTCAGTCAACGCCAGCATCGCGAAATTTCGCACCACCTCGTTGTTTTCCAGAATCGGTCGGATAGCAACGAGTGAAAGGCAGGTCCAGCGATTCACGAACAACTGGTCTCTTCCTGCCAACGACGATTCCCGTGGATTTTCTGAGGTACCGATATTTCCAAGCAGCTTCACAATGTCTCCAAACCACCCAAACTCGGCATTTGCATGGTATACAAGCGATGCAGTGGTCTCGACACACGCACGCGTATGCTTCCGCCATAATTCATCCTTTTCAAAAAGTCCACGACTCTTGCAAACCATCAAAGACCGGTTGACACGTTCACTGAGCTCCAACACAACATCTCCTTGGATATATGCAGCGGCGGTGTCAGCATGAGCATCACGCCGATATGGTACAGATAGATGTGTCGATGCACTGGCGGGGGAATGATTGGCCTAAAGACGCTGTGGATCCTCCGAAAGTACGAGGGTCGGTCGACAGGTGGCCTGGCTTGAGCAGTCAAAACGTCCGTATCCACGGGTGGCCCTGCAGCCTGAGCAGGCTCTTCCTGGCTTCTGTCATCGTCCTCTTCTCGTCTGCGTTCGCCGACCTTGTTCCAGACCTCTACACCCCAGTCCGTGTTAAACGAGCCAGGTATTGCTGATAATAACTTTTCCATTTCCGCATCTTCCGTCATATTGTCAACCAGCCATCGAATCGCCTCTACATCTCGGCCCTTGCGTGCCTCCGTCTCCTCCATCGCAAGTTGCATCCGGCCCTGCGCCATGTTTGTGTCCACGGCTTTCAATTCTCCGTCGTGTCCCTGATCCCTGTAGCTCCGGACACGCAACTTCTGGAACAGAAACCAGAAAATCCCGGAAAATGAATTCTGGTAGGGCGATTGTGGAGATATGATGGGCAGAAATGTTGTCAAGATATACAGCAGGCCGCAGATACCGATGGGAACAATCGTACTTATCCCGACTGTTGTGTTGAAATTAAACAGCGAGTCGGCGAGCCCTATGAAGAATAAGAATAGGGAGATGTGGAGGCAACCAGGTATGGCTTCGGCCACCATCGGCATGTACCATCCTTCACATCCATCATACAAGTACTGCCGAAGTCGGGCACTTTTCAGAGGATTGCTGTACCGATTGAAGACATGCATGTACTCGCGGACCCATTTCTGGACAAGGATCGCCAGGAGTGCTGCGACGAGACTAAAGGCAAGCGCCATGAACCAGAACACATTTACAAGGACATCGGATGCTAAGGGGCTAAATGCGGGGAAAGGCGCTGGTGGAGTGGAGGGGATGGAGACTTGTGGGGCAATGGAAGATAGTTGCACGGAAATTTGAGAAAGGATGGTTGATTGTTGTCGGAGGTAATAGACCATTTCATCTGCGGGCTTGACCTGTAGATTTTGTTTGCTGTCGAGTACGAACCCTGTGAGGGCAGCGGAAAATAAACCAGCCTGTCGGGCCACGCGTCAGTATGACCAAGTCCGCAATAGGCACGAAGAGAATATGAACGCACGAATATAAGGGCACTCTCCATGTCCTCTTTCAAGGAATAGATCCGAGCATCATCGTGGCTCTTGGCCTCATCTTTGAAGAGCTTCCAGAACTCGCCAGCACTCCCGTCAAAGTCGCCAATCATGGGCGGTTCTTCAGCTTTTTGCTGGGTTTTAGCGTTGGAAGTGGTGTTGCGAGGAGCTGATTCTGCAGTCGAATAATTAGCCGCAGCTAAATTTGTATGCATCAGGTCATTGAATTCTCTACAATTGTGGGGAAATACACACGGGTCTGTGCCTCTGCCTGACTCGAACCTTGTCCCGTTCTTGTCGGCTGATCACTAGTAGCATCATTGACACTGCGCTGGGGATTGTCAATGCTGCTTCCGCTGCGCATTGAATAGCCAGAAGCAGTCGAGGTCACTTCCTGGGCCTCCGACTGCTCCTCATAATCGATATCTTGGGAAGTAATGACCGGCAATACTGCACTGGCGATTGTGCTCTCGTGAGGCTGAAGGGTAGCCATTTCGTGCGTCTCGCTTCTGCCCACCTCTTCTTCACGAGCCATTAGCACTTCCTATCGAAAAGGAAAGAAAGTGATGAGAAAGCGAGAAAAACGCACGGACAGACGGGGTGGCCTGGGGGACTTGTCCGACCTCGAGATCGATGTTAGGGTTCATGGTGTGAGGTCCAGTGGCAATCACCAAATATGCGGGGACAATGTGTGCAGGGTTGATGGTAAAGCACAGAGGTGGAGATTGTGGATAAGAAGAAAGTGAGCGAGAGCGCCCGAGTCGACACCAGGCCTCGATAAGTTCCAACCAAGTGTAGAAGTCCTTTTGCGCCACAACATGATCCTGCTTTCTGAATCGCAAAGTGGTTAGGACATGGTGGCGACTGAACTAACAAAAGGTATGACAGCAATTCGGCCCTGCGTACTGTTGGGGATGAGAGTGAACTACCTAATAACTTGAACTTTACGGTGTAACTTATTCTATCGTCGCATCCAAAGTTTGTGAAGCACAGGTAACCACTGTATTCCCTTTGATATGACGTGAGAGGGTAGGGTAAAATCCTGATAAGGTCTGAGACAGAGCTGTGATATCATAGTCGCGCTGTCACCGTGTGTTACAGTACCTGACGACCCGCATCATGGAAAGGGAGAAAGAGTAGCCTTTTATGTGCGGTTTCAGAGGTCCAGGTCCGAATACCGTACATCACGTGCATGGAGCATCATGTGAGGCTGCTAACGTGATCTCTAGTCTCCAGATCATGAACTCTTCATTAAATTTCGAGATCAAATGTATGTACTATGGGTAGCGCACCGCAAGTTCAACGTCTAAACCTTTACTGGTACTGTCCGTGCTACCCAGCTCGAACTCTCACTACACTGAAGGCGTGCGAGCGACTCATACCCGTGCCAGTGACTAAAGCGACGCCACAACGCTGAGTCCCTGTTCACTTGCATCGAGCGCCAGCCGACCTCACCGTTCCGGCATCCTTGCCAATAGGCACGCTTTCATCATGTATCAGACTCGATTACACGAAAATCCTTGTCAGCGGCCTTTATTAAGTTTATTGCGTACGAGATAGAAATGCGACCACGGACTCTCGTCGGAAGAACGTCACACTATATGACAGCCGCTCTGTACTGATGAATGACAATTCAAAGGCACGCAACTTGGATGACACTATAACCGTGATCCATCGAAAGTGACAACCTGGGAGAGCTGCATGTTTTTATAACGAAGGGAGGTATACGGTAGCGCTATAGATAGATGAATGATTGCGTAGTTATAGAGCTACATTCTTCAGTTGAAGAGTGTGTATGTAAAAATACGTTAGGCGAAAATCTACAGAGTTTTTTGAAAGAGAGGCGTGAAAAGAGTATGGTTGATAAAATGCATTCCATTTGTCTATCTGGTATAGGCAATAAGGACCGTGAGACTACCAAGACATAACGAAGACGTGGTGAAATGTCAACGATAAATGGGCAACGGGAGGGCGTCCCATGTCCTAGCCGTGTAGAAGTAGAAACAGGAAAGGGTAGAAAATAAGATGGGAACCAGTTACATGAGTACGACAGAGCAGTCGCGGTTACTGGTATAGAATCTATAGAATATGGACGACTTGGGCAGCCGCAAGCCATATCTACAACAGAAAACATGGTTCAGGCATTTGTTCGGGCATTGCATGGCAAAAAAAAGACGGAAACACACGTTATAATAGAGATAGGACCGCCTATCTTCGTCCGCTGTGCGCTGTCGGAAGAAGCGCAGACCAACAAAGAGCGACAAACAGCAGAAGGGGATCGAGAAGGGGATCGCCAGGTTACATGCCCACGACAGACCAACTGACCATGTAGTCAACATCGCGAGGATCCAGACGCGGCTTCCCTCGGGCCAGACAATCGGGATGGTCCGTCGTCCCATAAGCTTGTCACCGACTTGATCACGGAAATCCTGCGCGTGAATTGTCGACAGGATTATGAGGGTATTGATCACAAATGAGATTAAAGCACGCGTGGGCATCGTTGATTGGCCTAACGCAAAATGTAATTAATAAATGTGGTGTTGAGAAGGAGTGATACGCACCGGCTATTGCAGAAGCCCCCGCGTTGAAGGAAGCATAACCCCATGAATTGCAGGCGTTACGCATGAGCCAATGCGAGTGGAGGTGTAGTTCATTGTGCGCTATGAAGGCTATCGCAAGGGAGATGCCCTGCCAATGTGCTTCTAGAGATATAGATAGGGAAAGACATAGAGGAAGGAGGATCCAACGTAATATCCGTGCGCTGACCACAGATACGATGCCCGAGGGAATGGGACGCCATGGCTTATTCCGTGCATCCTCGTCGGGGTCCAGACTCTGATTCGAAACGCAGAATTGAAGAAGGTGTAGCCACGTCCATAACACTGCGCATAGCATACGTAGTACGGTCGTTTCTTTGGTTGAGAGATACGCAAAAACGGTCTGCAGATCATTCAATATACGGTGGATTAGGATATATGTGGAGACATACAATAGGTAAGACGATGGTCTTGAGATCGGAACGGGTGAAAAGATAGAGGGCCTTCAGGTAGTCACCGATTGGCAATGGCGCTCGAGTAGCCAGATTCCACGGTTCTTGTAAGGAAGCTATGTGAATACCTGAACGAACAAAGAAAAAATAGGACATTTTGGTTATTACTGGTAGGCGAGAGAAAAGTGAGTATTGAGAAGGGGTCGAAGGTCAACCAATCCAGTTTATAGCCTTGCAATGACCAGGGAAATTTCAAACCTACTAAAGTAGGACGGAGCCACTCGGGTGAAATCCAGTGTATTATCCTTCTAACGACCGGGAAGGTCGAGATTTGGATGCGCCAGCGCGGCATCCAACCCGGAAAAAACCTTAGAGCCAACACGAAACGGAAATGGAGCGCAGCATCTTGAGCATTCAAGTACCCGTGCTCGCAAAAAGAGGTCATCGGACGCCCACGGGAGTGCATTACGAATCGTCATGCCCGATGAGAGCTATCCATGTGACGACTCGGATCACTTTTTTGAAAGCTAAGTTGGCGTGAGGCTGTTTTGTACTGTACCTGACTCAAGAGAAACGTATATGACCCATTCGCAAGTGGGCGACCGGATGCGGATCCCGGACCTATGTAACTGGGGAAGGGGGAGCCCTTAGTTCCGGAGAAAAAGGTTCTTCCCTTGAGAAAATGGTCCAAAAAGTTGAGATGACCAGCCATCCCAGATATGTTGAACTGAGGCACATTGAGACTGGATGAGTTTATCGAATTCATGGCGCACCGCTTGAGACCGAAATTAATGCGCTTATATACTACTTTAGGAAGGAGGGTAGCGGCCAAATAGAATCCCGCAACTTGCCATTCGGAGCTGTGCAGCAAGTTATGCGTGTCTACTGTAGATTCCAGAAAAGAAACAACTACAGAGAATGTAATGATTGCTGGCGTCGCTTTGAAATCATAATTGCATTGTACGGTACCTATGTTGCTTCTGGGGTAGACGTTTTCATCCAGTACGGTACGGGTAGCGATACGGCTGAAAACGGTTTATACGGGATGGACTAATACACCGATTTGAGAATTCTTACATCACCCCAAAATGGAGACCGGCCTACAGCGCCATCTGCCTCCAAGTCATCACCTACGCCGGCTGTCAACTCTGGTTCACTGGGAAACAAAAAGTGCTAGTCAGGAAACTACAAGTTGTACAAAACGAGAGTCAAAGTCATCTCTGGAGCCTTCCCTACTCCCCAGGAAAGCCATCGGGGTACCACCTACTTAACATCTTCCCCTTTGACCCCCGGCAGCCGGCTCCGCATGCTGACAGATTATCACGTTTCAAAAATCTAAGTTAAGTTCCCGTTCGACTTGACAAAGACTGGCACCTACGCCTGGTCATCTGGCTCAAGGTCAATGCTCCATATACAAACAAAGGCAGACAGGATGGCAAGTCCATCCGAGTCGGCACTGCACAGCGTGTCAATGATCGTTTCGACCACCGGTCCACTGCCGTACATTCAAGGTACTAGTGGCGGCCCCGTGCGGAGCACGGGCCCATTTAGTAAAGCCGGCTTTAGCTCATTGAAACGGAATGTGATATTTTCCGCCATATACAACCTTTGAGTTTGGTGGTAGAACTTTGATACCCTGAGAATGTGTTGTGCGTAACAGGTCAACATACAATTGACCGTGGTTACGGGGATGAGTAAGAGGGAATCAGGCGTGTTGAACCAGGAGAGCTTCACTCTTATGGATTAGTTCTGATGGATTGAACCCATAACAAAAGATGCAGTTGATGGAGCCACGAGAAATGGAGATGCGGGCTTAGGATAACGATTGGCGATACGTAACTTATGTCAGATTACACGTGGAAGGAGCCACAAGCGGGTACCCAAAGAGGCCAATGGATCCCACGGTGTTTGACCTCAACGCTCTTGCGAGGAATGGCTCATCATCGCACCCGACGGGCCCAATCCATGCACGGTTCCCCTGCCCCCCTCCGAGACGTCGCCCTTCCACCAGGTGACGACCGCCCCCTCACCCCGCCTGTCCCTTCAGCCCGCTCCGAGTCCCTACCATCTCCATACCCAAGCACTTCCAACAGCTCCCTCTCAGCATCCACCACCACCCTGCGCGCCTTGAGCACATCGCGTACCCAACGTACTCAGTCGTCAGCTTCGCGCCGTTCCACCCCCGCCGGCTCACCCACGAACGGAACAGCCGGACGGCGTCTTCCCACTCCCAACGCAAACGCAAGTTCAACCTCGCTGTCCGCCGCCGTCGCAAAATCTCCCCGTGTCCCAGTCCCAGTCCCAGTCCCAGTCCCAGTCCCACCACCTCCACGCTTTCGCGCTATTCCTCATCTCCCAAATGCTGTGAACGTCGAGCCAGCACCCCCTCCCGTGATGTATTGGAGCAAGGCTCCCGTATGGGGCACGCTCCCCACTCACGGCTTTCGCGCGCACACTGTCACACTTGCCGACAATGTGGCTTGGATATTCGGCGGTTGCGACGAAAAAGGATGTTTCAAGGATATGTGGTGTTTCAATACTGGTGCGCCACCATCAAGCGACCGAATGGCTGATCTGATATCTATCTCCGATTATAGAGACGATGCAGTGGACGCATCCCGAGATGCAGGGCGACCTTCCACCACCGTGTCGCGCGCACTCGGCGACTCTTGTCGGTCGCAAGGTCGTCCTAATTGGTGGGGGAGAGAATGCCTCGTACTACAACAGCGTGCACGTCTTCGACATACCCACTCGGCGCTGGTCGCGTCCGGCTCTCACCACTTCAGACGTCCCCCCGCCACGACGCGCGCACACGACAGTGCTATACCAAAACAAAATCTGGGTGTTCGGTGGCGGAAATGGGTTGCAGGCGCTGAACGACGTCTGGACGCTCGAAGTCAGCGGCTCACTCGATAGAATGAGGTGGGAACAGGTCGCCATCAATGGACGCAAACGGCCTTCTCCGCGTGGATATCATACCGCCAATCTTGTGCAGAATGTGATGATTGTCGTTGGAGGTAGCGATGGGCGAGAATGTTTTCAGGATATATGGTGTCTTAACCTCGGTACAGTCTCCCCACCTAATCTTTTTCTTTTTGCCCCCTCCTACCCTACCCTCGTCCTAACATGAACAACAAATGGAACTAGATACTGCCATTTGGACCCAGATAAAACCCGACGCGCTACACCGTCGCCTATCACACTCGTCGGCGCAAGTAGGTTCCTATCTTTTCATTTCGGGCGGGCACGACGGCTCTGAGTACTCCCTCGAATTACTCCTCTTTAACCTCGGTAAGCTTATCTGTCTTCCCGAATTTTCACCTCGATATGACATACTAATTATCGTGTCTGAAAAAAAAATGAAACAATCATGCAGTGTCTTTACAATACGAGCCAAGGTCGACTCTCGGTCGTCCCCCCGCCCCACGAGGTTATCACGCCTCCGTCCTCGCCGACTCGCGGCTCTTCCTTTTCGGCGGGTTCAACGGTCATGACGTCTTTGACGACGTGTACATACTGGACCTCGCCGCGGCAGCGTATCTCCCCCAGGTCACAAGCTTTAGCATTGACGCGCAGTGATGATACCGTTCTCACCGCCGGCCGGACATTTAAAAGTTTCTTGCATCTTGTCGAGGAAATAGTATTATTAATAGTACCCCCCACTTTTTTTTTCCTTCTTCATTTAGGCGTATTCCCCCCCACCCCCGGCACTGCGCAGGAACTACTATATCGCAGTGGATAAATGCGGTTTTTTTGGTGGATCAGCAGTCGACAACAAAACACTTAGAGCGTACTGTTGTTGTAGTTATGCTACAATTGTACGTACATCTTGATCTCCCCTCCATCTCGCCGTGTTGTGTATGTTGGTTCATTGCTGAAGCCGATCCGCTTGTAAGTGAGATCGCTCGAGCATTTATAATAAGCTTTTAATGAAAGCGTGTTTTATATCGAAGTATCGAGGACGAGATCATAGTGCAGTGCTACAGTAGGGTACAGTAAATGCGCGTTTGGCGCAAAAATACTCGCGAGCGCGACACCAGCCAAACACAGTCTGCGGCAGAATGACCGCAACGGGGTCGCTGTCGCAGAACAAATTAAAATGAGATTGGGACAAACTTGCGACACCCCTGCCCAAAATAAAAACACGGTATTTGCCGATATCAGTGGGGACAAAAATCCGCTTGCACACCATACCTTGCATACACAACATGTCTGTGAAGGGTGTTAATTGTAATTTTTGGACCTCTCCATGTGACGGAGAAGAAGATCTGCGCGCATCCACATTTTTCATGGAGAGGTATATGTTGGCAATGGAGGGATTGTCCCACGACTCCCACCACCAATAGCAGCGACTTGAACGTACTGCTCACGTGTCGTAATTTGTCATTTGTCATGAATCAAGATCGTTCAGCCTAGAAAGGAAAAGTTTTTTTTTAAATCCATTTGGCATTCGGGGAAATAAAAACCCCAAAAGCTGCGCTGTTGCGACAACTTGCAACAGGATATCGCACTTTTGTGCCGAACGCACTCTTATATATAATTCGCGCCCTACCCTGTCGACTGTCAACGAATTGATTTTAGGCGATTAACATGGGTTCCTCGCACTCCTACGTGACCGACCCAAACGCATTTTCTACAGAGGTCAAGGAAAATGACGACATAAGTCACTGGAAGTCATACGATTATGTGATCGTGGGTGGAGGTGCGTTCTATGACCGTTTGCATGACCGTGAACCGTTAACAAATGAGCCTCCTCAAGGCACGGCGGGTTCAGTACTTGCATCTCGCCTCTCAGAAGATCCAAACGTTTCTGTCCTCTTAATCGAAGCTGGGAATAGGTGTGCGACCCTCATATAGAGCTGGCTGTGGAATTCTCAAACCTGCTATCTATCAATGTGTCCGAGTCCAGTCACGAAAAAAAACTTCTCACGCGTATACCTCTTGCATGGCCTGAAGTTCTGAAATCACAAATAGATTGGAACTATAAGACAGTGTGCGCATACTCTCCGCATCGATCGGATATTTGGATTTGACCGTTGAAATGACCTAATTTAAAGGAATCAGCCCCGCGCCGGGAATCGTCAACACGATGTTTCACGTGGGAAAGTTTTGGGGGGCTGTAGGTACTGGGTGCATATAACTTGTTTTAATTGTGCGCTGAAGCGTCTTGCTTTACTAAGTTCCATCAACGCCCTTTTATATCAACACTGCTCTCCTGAAGGTGAGTGCTACATAATTGCGTATCGTTGTCTGATGGTCTCTCGCAGACTTCGACGAATGGGAGCGTTTGGGAGCTACCGGATGGGGTTATGAAGATCTTCATCCGTAAGTGGACATTCTCCTCGTTCACTTGACCTTATACCCTCGCTCATTCTTCCTCAAGCTACTTCCTCAAATCCGAGAAATATACACCTCATCCCAACCATCCCGGTGTCATACCCTCAGACCATGGCTCTAATGGTCCTTGGAAGACAACATATGTCGATGCCCCAGTACGTTTCGCCATACCTACAAGCTTGCGGTCTCATGGACAACAAATTTTTTTTTGTTCCTTCCTTTCCCTAGCCAATTCACAATGTCATTATTGATGCTATCGAGGAGATGGGCGTCAAGCGCATTGAGTAAGTGTCTCCTTTTTCGACGTTCGTCACTGTTCCAACATCACATCAGCGACTTCAACACGGCGAAGGGCCAAATGGGCGTATCCACACTCCTCTCCGTCACTGATCGAGGAGAACGTAGGTCTAATGGCAAATCTAGCTGTCACAGACGTCGCTAACAGAACCCCAGGCAACTCGGTTGCCATTGCTTACCTGTCACCCAGTGTCCTCAAGCGTCCCAACCTCACAGTCGCCATCAGTACTGTAGTCGAACGAGTCCTGTTTGATGAATCTGGTTCGGAACCCCGTGCAATCGGTGTTGAGGTGTCCAAGTCCCCAGTAGCCCAAAAATATCGTATCAAGGCTAACCGCGAGGTCATTATTTGTGGTGGTACTATTGCGAGTCCGCATATCCTTCTCGTGTCTGGGATCGGTCCCCAAGAGGTGCTATCGAAGGCAGATATCAAAGTAGTTAAGGTCTTGCCGCAGGTTGGGAAAAATTACTATGACGTGAGCCATCTCCAAAGCGTAAATTGTTTTCGCGGTTTTGACTCTGTACACAGCACATTTCATCCGGTCCTATCTGTTTGCGCGCCAAACCAGGTTACTCTCTTGACTTCCTCAATTCGCCCATCCAGGCAGTTTTTGCGATGCTGCAATGGTTTGCCTTCAGAAGGGGGCCAATGACCAATCTCGCTTCTCCTGGTGCCGCATTTATCCGTGTCGACGACGATAAGTAGGTGCCCGTCACCCCTCTGGTGAATACAGTATGAAGGAGCCCGTTCGTACAGACTTCCATATAACTCGAAATCTTCGAGTGATGTTCCGGTTCGGGCTAATGAAGCTGGACCTAATACTCCCGACATCGAGATTATTTGGTTCCCGCTGGTCGTTGAGGGTTTCGGGATCAAGACTCCTCCAGGAATCTACGGCGCGACGATGGTGAGACGCGTTTGTCGCGATTTTTTGGTTGTTGTTCGAAACCCAGAGGATTTTGCGAATGTAGGGACCCATAGTCCTGAAACCCGAGAGTTCAGGGACTATAACGGTCAAGTCACCCAGCGTGTATGACGAGCCCGTCATCGATCCCAAGTACGGGTAATATGCCACATTTTGCCTGGCGTACGCTGATATTACTCGCCCTTTGCAGCTTCTTTGCCTCAGAGAACGATATGAACGTCCTGATTCGCGCTGTGCGGTTTGCTATGCGTATCGGCCGTGCAGAATGTGCCAAGGGCGTCTTTGAGCCCAAAGCAGACTCGACGGATACCAAAGACATTTTCTACATGGGGGACGCGGATCCCGACAGAGTACTCCCAATTTATCCATTACTCATTTCCCCTCCCTTTCTCACCACGGAGGCTGACTTATTTGCCACCGCGTGGTATTGCAGATCACAGACGAAGAAATCAAGGAATACATCCTTGCCCACTGCAGTGCAGCGTTCCATCCCGTAAGCTCCTTCCGTCCTTCCTCTTATGTACATCCTTCTACTAGTAGAGAGAGGAGAGGAGAGCAAATTGAAGAACTCATGCATGCATATATTTACTGTACAGACGTCGACCGCTCGCATTGGCGCATCACCCGAGATGGGCGTCGTCGATCCACGCCTACGCGTGTTCGGCGTCAAGGGCCTCCGCGTCGTCGATGCGTCCGTTTTTCCGAACCAGCTCAGCGGCCACCCCGCCACTCCAGTCGTCGCCGTCGCCGAAAAGGCAGCGGACATTATCAAGGCTGACGTGAGCTCGACCGGAACTTGATCGCTTCCTTTACACCTTTTGGCCTTGGCGATGAAACATTATCTACAGTACTTTTTTTTTTTTACATAGATCTTTGTTTTTCGTATCCGGGGTCTCCCGTGTACCGTAATACTTTATATAAATTGAGCCCAAAGTGCCTTTAATTTATTCTCATGCGGCCCAGTGGCAGAGCGATGCGCCTTGAATTGTGGTGCCAGTGAGGCGGCTTCTGCCGAACGCTAGATGCTATAGGTGGCACTCTCACGGGGTAAACAGCCTTTGGAGAAGTAGGAGGGGGCTAGAGGGAGAAAATCGGACCCTTTCTTTACCTGTTCGTTAGTTGATCTATCGGCGTACAGTATTTGGATTTGCTGAGGCTAAAATGCGAAGTATGGACTCGGATACATGAGGACTGGCCACTGGTGGCGACGTTGACTAGTTGATCGACGCCGCAGACATGTGACCTGAACTCAACCTGAAATCAAGTTGTGTGGTTGGTTTGAGTTTATCAAAGTTTACTCCAGAGCCCGGGTACGGTATATTCATTTGTGAAACAACAGCCTGAGATGTATTGTGGATGCCAGTGGAGTGAAATGAATATTGCAAGATCGCGACGGGTTATCGTCCACTGTTGGCACGTGGTCGCCGCCCGGTTCTGGTTGATTCTTCAATTCCTTCATCCAGCGAGCGTACGGTCAACCTCACTTCGCACGGAAAGAATGATCTTGAATGACAACTGCGTGCCAGTGACAACGTCAAGCTCTTGCTCGGACCGTTTTGAAGCGCATTCCGGGGTTGGCGGGCCGGCCCACCCGTATTGTTGTGGTTTTGGTTTTGTGTGCCTGGAATTTTACGACCACCGATCAGGCAGACTCATGCTTGCCGTCCAGAAGGTGGCGGCCATTCTAGCCTTTGTGGTGGGGAAACGCCGGCGCTTCTCATCACTGTACGCTGTACGGGTACGGGCTGGCGCTTTGATCGCTGAAGCGCCTGGATTGTGGACTCGGCGTCTTCGGCTTCATGGCCACGACCACTCACTCACTTGTCATTGAACTTTGCCATAATTGACTGGATGCACTTTGGCCGGCTAGTCAGTGTTTTTACCCTTTACTCATGGTCCTATGTCTGTTCATTAACAACTTCACTGCTTCCCGCCAGCTTGTATTGAAATGTCATTCACCTCTTCTTCTCGCGCAATCATCATCACCCTGCCGATCTCTTTCACCATTTTGGTTCTCATGAAAATAGGTCATCCTAGGCGCGTGCTTAGTGCAGTTTCCACGTGTCTCTGCTGCGTTGGTTATGTGACTTTTTGGCTGTGGAAGATGCTCTCTATGACATTGTGCGATGCCATGCGTTGGGCGCCTAACCACAAACCACAAAAAAGCTAGTGTCCCAAAGTGTGGACCACAAGTTTTAATTGACTCGTCCACATTTCTGCCCACCTTTGCGTCCGCGATTAACACGCACAATGTGTTTCTGAGCTCTTCCGATAATATATAAAGATGATCCCTCCATCGCCGAATCTCAGTACACAAACCAACTGCACATAGACGACCCACTCATACCAACTTAACTTCATTCATCACCCACTATCTATTATTCCATTCATCTATCATCGAGTGCATCATGATTCATTCCCTTTCCCACGTCGGCCTTGCAATCTTCAACCCCTCTGGCTACCCCACACAGTGGGTGCTAGTGCTTTCTGCCAATGAATTGTTCCAGGGCCGCGTTTTGTGCGGTACCACCGGCATAACTGTGAATGGTTGGCAGGAAATCTGGACGACATGCGATGACTCTCCAGCATCCTTCAATCGCGCGGCAAGATTTGCAGGCGTCATCCACATCGCGAGGCTCACGGCACCAATAGAACATGTACATTCCGAGATCAGGTCGAAAGGCTTGATCCCGACAAGGAGTGGCCAGACCTACACAGACCAATACGTGCTGCAGGCCCTCGGGTGTATCTGCGATAGAAACTTTTGCTTTGGACCCTCAAGCATCCGCAGCGAGAAAGAGCTCAACAAAGCTATTCGATCTCGCATCCCACTTCTCTACCAGTGCCCTCGCGCTGATTCGTCTTTCCCTGTCGCATCTCTCTTGCTAGACGGAGTTCGCGTTGGGAAACTGAGTTAATTGATATCCGTTCCTCGCATGGACTTATATAGTATATATCTGCAACGCATCATAATTCTACCTAGATCCATCATCTCTCACCGTCCCCATAGATCTGTGATACCCTTGTACTTTCATTTGCTGTGTCTTGCTGTGTGTATCACTTCCTGTGTTTAATGCTACCAGATTATAATTATGTGATAGCTCTGGGACCCTGAGCGAGCCGCGGCCATTTGTAGCCTAGTGAACCCGTGACCGGATTGCTTGGCATCCATGATGCAGACTTCAAATTGTCCACTCAGACTTGAAAGGTTGCAGTGCTTTGAACGCCATACTCCCCCATCGGGAAATTGTACAAAAACTTTCCAACTTTTCAGCTTTTTTAAGCCATAACAAGCTCAAAAGCTGAAAAGTGAAAAAGCCAAACTTGGTCATGCTGGAGAATGACAAAAAGATGTAAAAGTATAGTTTATGAAATGATTGACAAAGGATCTTTTTGGACTTTTTACACTTTTCCATTTTTCAACTTTTTTTGCAGTGGCCAAAGGCAGCTTATGGCAAAATGTAGGTTACTTGTCAGCTTTTGGACTTTATGAAACTTTTCCAAACTTTTCCAGCTTTTTGGGCTCTTACGAGCTCGTACGAGCTCGTACGAGCCCAAAAAGTTTGCTGCAGGGTTGCCGATGCCGTGTCGGGCTCCGCCTCGTACAAATGGACTCTAAACCATTAATCACTTGGAAAAGCTAGATATGAGATCGCGGCGGATGATGTCTTCTGAAGTTCTGAGTGTGTATTGAGTGAGAAAATCAAATGTGGGAAGGGTTTTACTAGTAGTTCCGAAAGGGTGAGAAAACACATACTGCAACGCCTACTAGCCCCCATTTCGCAAATTACTCATCGTATTTCATGCATATCATACTGTGGTATGCTCAGGCTGTGAGTAAAACTCGACAACGAGAGGCTACTGCGATCATGGAGCGGCCCACTGACGTGCCATCAACCATAGCAGATCAGACATACCCAAGTAAGTATTGTGACCCTCCAAGCCTTTATGTTGCCACTGCTCAGTATAAGATTAGAGCCGTTCCGAGACTCAGGGCTCGGACAAGTGGAGAACTGTGACAGCCTGAGTAGTTTTGTCTGTTACAGTAAAATTGCCCGAGAAATTTACATTAGGAAATTTAGATCCACAGAGCAACGTAGATGCAGGGAGTCTTGTTGGTGCCTTTCTATCGAGTGAGAAGCTCAGAGTAATTATGAATACAACGACGGGGATCACCATCAGAGTACTAGTGTTAAGATGATCATACCGTAATACCGTCACTTATCGACCAAAAAGAAAATGCTATCTAGGCCTAATCACGTGCTCATCTTTGCTCTTCATACGCGACCGCGGAGCGTCCAAGGCGCCCCATAGTAGCGAACTTCGCGATTACTTCACAACTAATGTCAACCACACCATCGTCACGAAAGAGGAAACGCGGACCGTCAGACGCAAAGCAGCCAGGTTCTCTGTCTATTGAGCTTTCCGGTCTACCCGACACACAGATCGGCCCAGTGCTTGGTGGGTGGGGTCATTTTCAAGCAAGTGCCCCGGTTTCTATTTATCTGACTTGATTTTATACTACACAGCAAGTTTCCCGCATATAACACCACCAAAAAATACACCATTTAGTATCTCGGTGAGAGAAGAGGAGGAAGGCAAGGAATTCGTAAATTGCTCGAGTACCATCGCAGGCGAAACGGATGCCATCGAGTTCTCTGGCTCGGCCAATGATGGAAGCGATGGGGCAGGGAGTAGGTGCGGGTTTCTGTTAGTCCCCTCGCGAGTCGGTGACATACTCGACTTTTCTCGAGTGCAGATACTTCCTCGCACTCCATCGCCCGGGATCTTCGAAACTTATTCTGCAGCCCACTCCGGTGTACCTGATCTCTCGACAGATCAAGGCCCTCAAGAATTTCAAGTCTACTAAACCTGACAACCCGGAATATTCTCAGGCGCGTAGTACGTTGGGCAAAGTATTTGGGACAAAAAAGGCCAAGGCTGCAATACTCGCCCAGGAGCGCAATAAGATAGACGTAAGCGCGATGGAAGATGTGGCAGGCGTGTTGCAGGACCGGATAGATGAGGCAACGGAAAACCTTCCTACACAAGGTACACCTCAGGTTTTTCTCTCGTTAGAAATGTCTCGCTCACGTTGAAGTACTGTCAGAAAAAATGGAAGATTCTGCAAATGCTGCGCGTCTCATTCCTGCTTATAATGCCGATGCTGAGGGACCAGAAGATATCTATCCATTGCATAACATCGTCGCAGAGCCGGAGTGGGCCGCTCTGGACAGCCTACTCTCCAAGCTCAAAAATGCGGCAGACGACCGCTCAAGAGAGCGCATGTTGCCCAATGCTCGTAGTGATTGGTTGCGGCAACATCTCATGCTTGCCTATTCCTCACAAAAACCCAAGTCTAAAATTGTGTACGTACCTTTATAGTAGCATCAAATCCGTTGTTCCCACTCACGGGACCCGAATTGAAACAGAAAAATGCTGATTTACGCTTCGGTGATGTTCGCGTTTCACGGTGTAGCGGGAAGAAGTGTTCCGGAAAGGACCGCGCTATTGGAGCGTCTGGCCCCTGCTCCGGAGGTTGTGGTCGATGGCCTTCTTGCGCGATTTACCGAGACACCGAGAGGTTCGACAAAGTGCGTCGCCTATTTTCTCCACGATATTTCAACTGTTGACTCGTGTGAGGGCACGTAGAGCCCGGATGACAAGCGAGAATGAAACAAGCCTTTTGACCCATCTATTTTCACTCTGTCTGAAGGTCGACGATTATGCAACAAATGCAGCACAGATCGCGACAGATCTTAGGATGTCTTCAACAAGGTACGACCTACTTCAATCAGTCTATGCTGTGATCGACTGAACACTCCTTAAAAAAGAGTGAACGGCCTGTTCAAGTCACTGGGTGCGACGTGTTCATTCTCGTTATGACAGATCAACTAATTTATATTGATACTACTTCAGGATGTACCATTGGCAAACTTTCTTCGCAGGACCTAAAGCGACTCGGCCTCCCGGAGAGCGTGGGACAAGAGAAACGCGCGATCCTCAAAGCGCCTCTTACTTTCCCAAAGCCCAGGTTGAGGCGACGGGCCTGATTCGGCTAGTGATGAGAGAAAATATCATTGCAGTTGGATTTCGCACGATCTTGCCCTGTCAACGTAAGCAACACAAAAGTTCAAAAAGAAACGTGGATATTGGACTGGATACAAAGTCGAGTCCGAGGGTTGCTCCTTACCCTACACCACAGACGGTAGGCGGAAAATGGTCAAGCGTTCCATACCATACACAGAATGGGCGTTTGAATATGAGAAGATACTCCGTAGTAAATGACTTCTTGCCAGTGAGACCCTACAGGTGCTGTAGATCGCTTCATCAGAATAAGCTGTGAGCATGGAGACAGGCTAGGAATATATAACCCGAGGCATATAGTCGATTGTGGTTATTTACCAGTATCTCCTTTGCGTACGCAAAAGAAATGTGTGTGCAGGAAAACGGAATCCCGGGCCGCTTTTCCGCGCGTCTGTCTCGAATTTTCCAAATAGACGCCCGGAAGGGCAGACTTACACGGCGGGCAGGAGCGATATGCCCTCGAGTCTCGCGGTCCAATTAGCACAAACCGCCTCTCTCAATTCTGCCCTCCTCGTGGACAGGGCACGACGCAAGCCAACTCAGTCGTATCTCTTCACTGGACGAGAAGCCAACAAACACGACCTCGACTCAATCCACGCATTTGCCTTGAATGCCTTTATCCAACTTCGTCAATGGAACCCTGCGATCCAGAGATATGAAAGTGCCTTGTTTTCCGACGCAGCAAAAGGGTTAGACAGAACGCTTTTACCCCCGGATGAGGCAAAAGATCTTGACGGGAATATTTCCGCGTTCCTACCTTTGCTTGGAAAGGATCTGATGGAGATGCCGACTGGGAGAGTTCTGGAATGGCTTGTCCGTCGCTTCCGGTGAGTCCTGTCAGTTTCGCTATCTATCTCAGAAGGAGTGACGAAAGGCAGGATCAATGAATTCAATGTCGAAGACGTCTTGTCCCTTTTCCTTCCCTATCACGACACACCCCACTTTGCTAAGATGGTCGCCATACTTCACGTAAAGTGAGCAGGTGCTCTAATTCACCCGCGTGTTCATATTCCTTATGTCTGTGGACAGACCCGATGCTCCCTGGGGCTTTTTAAACGCATACAAGTCAGCCGCTCAAAGTGTACCAAGAGCCGCCCTGGTCACAGAAATGCTGCGCAACGTCATTGTTGCGCGGTTCGTCGCGTCTGTCCTTCCGAACGCTATCAAGGGGAAGACAGCGCACCATACGTTGATCGCATTTCATACTTCAATTCTCTTCGAATATGTCTCTAGAGCAAAGGCGTTAGATGATGCATCCCTTGTAATTCTACTACCGGCCATGCTAGAACCGTTGCAGGAAAGCGCCATTCGAGCGGATGCACTTACCAAGGACGTGACCGTGAGCATGCCATTTTCTCCCTTCCCTTCCCTGACTAATAATCTCGACGTCTACCAGCTGTCGAGCTACGTGCTTCTCTCCGCACTATCACAAAAATGCGTTCTGCAGAATTCTGCCATAAAAATAATCCTTAATGCGATGGCATCCTGCTCGTCAAGGGTGGCACCACAGCAGTTCGTGAACGCTGCATTGTCTGTACTCAGCCCGCAAGAACAACTTGACAGCCTCCC
This sequence comes from Russula lepida, assembly GCA_003316425.1. Classification (NCBI taxonomy): domain Eukaryota; kingdom Fungi; phylum Basidiomycota; class Agaricomycetes; order Russulales; family Russulaceae; genus Russula; species Russula lepida. Next base: position 18,564 of record QFEZ01000392.1, on the reverse strand, counting down.
TGGTCTATTCGTTCAAACAGTGCTCGGATTGCCGTGAGTTCCTAAGTTTCAAGCAAGGATTTAGTAAACCTCCAGATCTCCAGGGCTGTTGACGAGATCATTTTGCGCACGATGCATTGGTCCGGATTCGTAAAGTTGATTTACCCGATGGTCTCATTGATTATTGACAGGTAAGGAATCGGCTTCTGTATCCTCATTTGTCAGTCGCTCATTGGTTTCGTACAGAATAGAGCAATCGACCGCGTTTTCGATATTAGACACCCTTGTCTCATCTGGTAAACTACCAAGTGACGTATTAAAGAACATTACTACTTGTTCGATCGGCGCTGCGCTTAAATCCAACTCCTCTCCCACGACAAACTTGCATCGTCTGCTGGCATGCCTTCGACAGAGACACCCGGACATCGTCGAGAGCACGTCGCGCCTGAGCATGAATGAGAATGAGGGTCAAGAGGAAGCTATCGGGCATCTGCTTCTCTCGCTGTCTGTGGTAGGAAGACTTAGCTCTCTAATGGAGTACTTTCTTGACATAGCTTCTACAGAAAGCCCCGCATCCAGGAGAAACCTCAGAGTTGGATATGGTGGTTACGTCAATGGACGTGAACAGTGAGACACGGGCTGCTGCAGTCCAGAATATGCTTCGCACTCTCCGCGAATCGCCTAAGCGCGATCCAGATACCTTGGTTGGTATACTCAGTCGTGCCCTCCGTAGATACTGACCTCGTTCTCTTCTCCTTCGCAGGAATCTCTGCGTTCTGCGTTTCTTGCACGCGTACATGACACTTCAGTTGTGGTTCTGAAGGCATTGTACTCTGAGCCATCCGCCCTTCTTCCTGTCTTGCTCTCCGATACACCCGCCTTTGTAAAGGCAGTTTCCGAGGCGGTGACCTCAAAGCCATCCCAAACTTCACGCTCTATTCTACGCTCACACATTTCCTTCCTTGCATTGCACTTTCTTCCTTTGGTTTCACAAGATGTTGTCGAGGACGTCTTCTCACAGGCGATTTTCCCCTTCTTATTGTTCTCAAAACCGAAATTCCGCACAGCGCAAGCTATATGGGAGATCGTGGAAGCTGCACAGAAAAATGCACCAGAATCTGGGCTTGCGCGTTGCGAGAGCCTGGACGGCTGCGTCGAAATTGTAAGGGAGGAAGAGAGGCGGTTTCTAGATGGGGCCAAGAGGCGGAAGGATAAGTCGGTTTCTTCTGCTTTCGAGAACGCGGACGTGATGCGCAGAATTAACCTGGCGGTTGCCACCCGGATGGCAGGTGAGTTTAACTTCGATTTCGAAGGCGAAATCGTCTGCTGACCGCGCGCCATAGAAATTATACTCGTCTCTAATAAGCACGCTGAATTATTGGAATCGTTGTTGCTAAAATTAACAGATCGAGATCCTCATGCGCGCAATCTTGCTTTCCTAGTCACGCGCGCCCTGCTTGGAATACTCTCCGGAGAGGACCACATCGACACAGCCCAGCGCATCCTTGATGCTATGGCAATTACGACACTCGATGACATGGATGGATTCGTGAAGGGTGCAGATACGTTACAGGAGGTTGGTCATATTTATATATGATGATCTTAAGGGCAGCTTATCGACTAGTTGTCCAGTTTTTGAACGATACGAACTTGGGCAGCAACGTGGTCTTGAAGCCGCAAAGCCGCAACACGCTGCACTGGTTGCAGACATCACTACTCTGCATGATCTTAATGGTTCCTCGACCACCCGGTGACGGTCTGAGCTTCATCGATTCTCTGTGTCAGGTGATGACCATCTTTCTCAGTTGATATCTCTGTCTATTTACAGGCTCCACAGGGAAATACAGCCACGCAAAATGCTAAATTCATTCGATTGATGCGATCGTTGTACAAGTTGACGAGTTCTTCGTCATTCCTATGCGTGATACCATCATCGCTTCTACGAGCACAATTCATCCATCTCGCGGATGATGCACTTGCTTTTTTGGTTGGTGTCTGGATATCTGAAGAAGATGCACGGCTGCGAAGAATTGCGTTGTCCCACGCTTTTGCGTTCATTGCGGCATACGAGGTAACAGAGACTATCATCGACTTCCAGACGGTGCTTCCTGCACTGCTTGTCGCTTTTGGAGATCCCGATCGAGGAGTCAGGCACCAAGCCTCCGAGTGCGTGCAGCTAATCGCGCGATTGTCCAAGGCAAAGCAAGCATCTGGCGTATATGCTTTCGACGCCATCTACGAGAAAAGCACCAGTAAGGCTCAATTGTTGTCATGGTTCCAGTGTGGATTGAAAGGTTATAATAGGTCAGCTTAAGTACCTCAGCTGGGAAGACTACCAGAAATACACCGAGGCGATCGTGACATATCGAGAATACTGCGTTCACGACCCTAAGTATATCCGAGTGGTCCACCACCAGTACTTGGCCCGCGATCCTTCAGATAAAAAAAAGGATATCTTGTGAGCGTTATTGTTATCGTGGATCTGTTATCCTGCCTAAGACTTTGTTTCCCCTCAAGACATAGGCGACGGATTGCAGAATATCTGTTATCCCACGTTATGAATTGTGGGCTACCAACAGTCAAGCTATTTCTCATCGCGTTTTTGGAACACTTGTCAGATCAGGCCAAAGCCGAGGCTTTGTTATCGACGATTCAAGCCCTCACGGACAAGGAGCGGGCCTCAGATTGGGAGAAGCTGTTTGGGCCACAGTTCGAGGAGTTCGCCACCATCACTGTTTCTGCTTTGGACTCATCTGTGTCTGGACACCTCAATGACACCTCGGGCACCTTCTGGCCCATCTTCCTGGACACGATAAGATTCTATTTCCAGCCAGGTAAGTATTCGTCATCCGACCGCATAGAATCCCTTCTCTTACCCACCATAGGATCATTTATTCTGCCAAGGGAAGCGCTCTCCAAAAATCTGCAAAGCGGTCTGTTCTCTCGCCTATCGCTCGATCGCCAGACAGAGATATGCGAGTCGATCATCGCAATCGGTGCTGGGTCAACAGATGCTGTGAGATCGCGCTTTCTCTCAACGATCGTAAAGTGCTAACCCGCTTCAGAAACCATACTGTGTCTCGCTGCTTGCAAAGCTCCTAACCGGACCACAATTACTCATCCAACTTATGACTGAGCTTCAACCAAAGCCCAAAGATACGCCTACTCGTGCAACCAAGCGAGCTAAGATAACTGAGTGAGCCCCATCACACCATTTTTCTACCTTTCAGCAATAAACTATTCGTGCAGGGAGGATATCTCAGGTGCTGAGTCGTTGGAGTCCTTAGCGTTTCTTGCAGAGGTCCTCAGCGGTATCCCCCTTCCAGGGGACAAGGACCTCATTTCTTGTCTTCTTGAGACTCTGAGCAACGTCTCGCACTCGGAGGGACGACCTACCGCAGGCGTCGCATACATCGAACAATTACTAATGACATGCATACAAAATGCGTCGATGGCCGCCCAGGTGAAGTGTCTCTCATTTCAGAACTATGAAACCGACTATTAATCTTTCTGGGTCTAGGCTGCAAATGAGACGTCTTACACTGGCATCCGCCTGGACATATTGGTAGATATCATCCGAGGTTTGTTCATGATCTAGACGTTGGTTGCTATTCCGCTAAATGTTTGCCTAGCATCCGAGAGTCCACAAACTTTCCACCAAGCGCTCTTACTCATCGCGAGCCTCGCCCGTGTTGCCCCAAAGTCTGTTCTGCACAACATCATGCCCGTGTTCACGTTCATGGGCTCCAACGTATTCCACCGCGATGATAATTATAGCTTCCGTGTTGTCCAGAAGGTCAGCGTCCCGTGGGCTGTTGGTGCGGGCATTTATTAATGTCACGGTAGACCATAGACAGTATCATTCCCCTTGTGGTCTCTTCGCTAAAAGAAAAGAGCGATTCTCGCGAGAGCCTGCTTATAGCTTCCAAAGATTTTCTGCGCGTTTTTACGGATGCGACGAATCATGTTCCGCGCCACCGCCGCACGCAGTCCGTTTTTACTTCTTGGCTCTTTCTATATTGACTGATCTGATTAGATTTTTCATACATCTTGTGGACGTACTCGGCCCGGAGGAGTTCTTAAGCGTCGTCTGCATGCTCATTGTCGCTAAGGCAGACAAGCGACTTGTTAGACTTCAAGGCCGTGATCTTCGCGCCGCTCTTGCGCTTCCACTTTCTCTATTACAACGTTACCCTTCAAACGTGCAGTTGCCTGTGGGTGCGACCTCATTTTTCTACCACATTCGGTCTGACATCTTATCTTTCCAGGTCCTGATCGAGATCTTGAATGAAGCACAACGACTGATAATCGGCGTTATCTCTCCTGATTTTTGGAAAACTGGATCGGTCCTTCTCGGCGATTCTTAGTAAGGCCACACGCATCGGGTCTGCATAGCGTTGCGTTTGTTAACCCCATTCATCAGTGATGATGAACAAGCATCTCAGTTGATTCCGCACGTCAAACGCCGAGCTCATGCGTTGGTTATCTTCACCGCAGCGGCTTTCGAAGGGTCTTCGTTATCCTCCTCGGATACAGACATTGGAGGCCTCAACAGGCTTGTTTCTGCCTTACTAGAGATTTCAAGTTCCCAGAATATTCCAGATATCGTAGAGGCACATGGAAGCCTTGTCGAAATTGCGCAAGCCGCCCGCGTCGCGCTTTCAGAGTGCATCAGATCCATGCATGCTACGCACTTCGTTGCGTCTGTAGCTGACATACTGAAGGAAGGGAGACCCGACGAACGTGTATCACGGGGTGTCCTGACCGAGACGTTTGATATATTCGTAGACAAGCTTCCCTCAGTATCGAGGTCCATCCGAGAGAAAGCTAGCTCAAGCATCGCGACAATTATCACCGAAATTAAGCGGCTTCTTCCGCTCGGGGATGAAAACCTTGTTACAGCGGCTCTCCGCGCACTTAAAGCCATTGGTTCATCCGTCGTCCCAGGAGAAGAGGGCTCCCTTGTGGATTGCCTGCCGCTGATTCTCACTGCTTCGAAATCCGATCCGCTTACTGCTGCCGCGGTTGCTGCGTTACCTCCCCTGTGGTATGTTTCGTCCGACATTCCTCTCGGGATAACCTAATCGGCTATTTTAGTACCGGATTAGGACCTAGGATTATCCCATTCTCTCGTGATGTGATCCAGCTCAGCATTCGCGTCCTTCGAGATCCCATCCTAGCTAAACAAGGTGGGCGAGCATTGAACAGGTTGAACTATGAACAACACTAAAATCACTTTCAGACGAGACGCCATCTCTTGTTGAAGATGCCTTGGCCGTCCTTCGTGCAGTTTTCAGTTCGATTCCAACGTTTTGGGGAACCTCGGAACTGGCGACCGTTTTTCGGCTTTACTTCGATAGCCTGGCTGTAGGGACCCTTGACGAAATTGGCTCCTTTGCAAGACGCGTGGCATCTAAGGCACCTACCAACGTCCTTCTTTCGACTTACTTCGAGATCTGGCCCCTGATATCGTGCAAGGCCGGTGTAAGCCACACTTGGGATTCAGTTGCCCTTGGTTCGCCTAATATTGTCTCTCATAGGAGCACATAATTGGCTATTTTGAGCTTCTCAAACGAAGCCTTCGCGCTGCATCTCGGCCGTCTGTGCTCGAGCACATTCGTCCCGCTTTCAAAGTTTTCCTCGAGGGACTCGACTTACGGAATAAACGCCGAGACATAGAAATTCCCGATGTATGCGGTTCTGCCCTTCCTTTTCTTAGACGACGGCTAAATCCATACAGGTGGAAAGCACCGTGATCACTGCGTTTGTAGAGCTCGTCGCAAAGTTGAACGACACTGCGTTCCGACCACTATTTCGTAAGCTGTTCGACTGGGCGTTCACAGGTAAGCCCTAACATATGATGCGTTCATAGCGCGTTCTCTAAACCGCCTTTAGTATCGGAGTCAAGCGCAGAGAGAAAAATCGCGTTCTGCAATGCCTATCTTGGCCTTCTGGACTATTTTAAGGTAATACACGTCGTTCCATGTCCCGTAAATAAACACTTACGCCCGTTCCCGGTGGCGCAGTTGCTGATGACGCCATACCTTTCCTTTCTTTTATCCCCTTTCGTGGAGCAATTGCGAGGCTCCGATGAACGGGAGGAGGGCTCCTTCGGATTCGGACAGACTGAGCTCTGCATTGTCCGGGCGCTGACCAAGAGCATAGACGTGGACGAAGGAGGTCTGTACAACCCTTCAGTTATAGCACATGCGCGCCGCGCCACAGATATCTAACATCTATCTTCTCCTTCCAAACAAACAGGGTTCTGGCGCGATGATCGCTTGCATCAGGTCATGCCCGTCTTGGTCGCGCTCGTCGCGCCCGCCAGCGCGGGCCAAGGTGCGCTGTCGGGTGACATCAGTGATGGCAGTAGAGAAGTCGTCTCTACTAGTCTTGTGGCGCTTGGTGACACTGCGACGGACGAAGCGCTGCTCAAGCGGCTCAATCTAGACGTGTTGATGCACACTCGATCAGACGACGCGTTCGTGCGTATCTTTGCGCTGCAATGCGCCCGCGCGCTCTGGACAGCACACGGGAGCAGGCTTGTCGGTACGTAGGAGTGTGACGAATAATTACCATACCTGCTGACGGCTCGCCCCCCCTTTTTTGTTATTAACTAATTAGGGTTCGTGTCGGACACGGCGACCTTCATCGCTGAGTGTGCTGAGGATGAGCACGATGGTGTGGTCTCAGAAACCCGCGCGCTCAAAGTGGCAGTTGAGAGCGCGACGGGTGAGAAACTTAACGGCCTGTAAATCCAGACACAGAAATATTCAGGGGATGCTCTTTTCCTTATGATTTTGTAGCCATAGCTAAATAGTAAAACAAAAAGAAGGCACTAGATAATAGATAGTAGCATGACGTGACAAGCAATTGGGAAAGATGACCTCGGTGACCCACATAGAAAAAAAACAAAGAGGAATAACAGTGATTATTTTAGTCGGGTATATCCTACTGAGCACTTGGGATTGGGATTGAAAGAGATGGAGGAGGAAGGGATTGTGGATGAAGGGATTGTGGATTTAATGAGAGTGAGTGGATGAAGATGAATGAAGAGAATGTCTGTCCAAATTTTGAGATAGATGAAATTGATCAGAGATCGTTACTCTGTCGGCGTATCTGCTGCTCATCAATTGCCCTGCACCGTCCCAGCAGCCGGGCAATCTCTGAGCGCGGACAAGCAGTCTGGACGAAATCAGCCTACAAACAAGAAAAGCCAATCATTAACATAAACACCTTCCATAAGGAAAAAAAAAGACAGGAAACGCACATCGAGTAGTTCGTCCGGATCTGGTCGCGAAGCGGCGGGTTGAGAACATGATTGCAAAAAATCGTGAAACGTTCGTGAGAAAGCCTCGGGCTCTCGCACAGGAGGGAGCTGTCCGCCAACGATGTCACGCGTATCTTTCACGTCCTCAAACGGTGGGTTGCCATGCACAAGCTCCCACGTTGTTGCCCCGAGCGACCACACGTCGACCTTGAGCGGATCGTACAAGCCGCTGTGGAAGGAGAAAAAAAATTGTTTAGGGTCCCAGATCTAGATAAAAACGAGAAGAGAAACAACTTACGTCCGCATTTCTGGTGCCTATGGGGGAGAATGGAACAGGGTTTAATTGAGAAGGCAGATGGAGAACCATTCCAGGACGTACCTGCCAGTATATTACTCCCACTGAATCTGAACGCTTAGGTGTCCCAGGCGGCGAGCAAACCGCATTAGAAAAGTCCGCTGGAAAGTAAAACGAAAGAGAAAGGAAATGTCAATGGCTGAGATGAGCAACTACGGAGGGGAAGTTCATCATGGGTTCACGTACATAACTTGAGCACCCCAGATCTGCTCAGAAGCAAGTTATCCGAGCGCACATCCCGATGCGCAATATGGTGCTTGCGGATGTATGACAACGCCAGGAGGATCTATAGCCCCCCCACGCCAAGTCAGCAAACCCAAATAAGCAATACGATGAAAAGTGCCACTCACATCCCCCACGAATCTCGCGACCACCTTTTCCGATATCTCCACCACCTCGGCGACTCCTGGACCACTATCACCGTCATCATTACCACCATCCCCTTGAGTCTCTATAGCCACCTGGGCTGACTCAACCTCCTCGCCAACGACAGCCAAAACGTCCGCCAAGCTTCGATCCATAAGTTCCATACCAATCCATAAGCTCTCCTCGGCAACATCAACGTATAGTCTTTCCATGCAAAGCACGTTCGCATGGCGCAACGAACGCGCGAGCTCTAGCTCTCGCCGTAGAACTGCCAGCTTTTCCGTGCGGCCCCGCACAAGCTGCACACACTTGACGGCGACAAGTCCCTGCTTCGACTGTGTGAGGCCCTCGTCCGCCTGGTCCACTTCGAAGGAGATCTCAGACGATGGCGAGGACGGTGTTGGTGGCCGGAACTGGGATGCGACGGTGGACGACGCAGAGGCCGAGTACACCGAGCCGCTCTCGCCCTGAGCAATCTCCTGCAAGTCCGTGAATAGCGCGCGGGGATCTACCGCGTCGTCGATGAACTCAGCAAGCGGGAGTACAACAGCTGCGAGCCAGGAGGGATATCTTGGAGTGGCCGCAAGCACGGGACTTGTCTCGATTTCCCTGGCCGTCTCCATTGGTGTCGATGATAATGACGACGCAGGAACCCCAATCCCGTTCTCCAAATCGGTGTCAATGGCAATTGGCGGCCGGTGAACAATCACAGGAGGAGTAGATGGGGGTGGTGTGACACATAGAGCTTGCGTTGATGCTTTCTGTGTCTCGTCTTGCGTCTCCTGCTCCTCCTGCTCCTCCTGCGGCTCTTCACTCCCTGACTCAGGGAACGATGCGCGTAAAGGTGATGGTGAAGGCGACAGAAAGGGCGAACCATATCTATGCACATGCACCTGTCGTGGGCTCTTGTTTCCAGCATCCTCCTGACTGTTCGGTCCCGAAGTGAGGGCAAGCGTATCCACAGGACTACCTGACCTGCCATCCTCATCGCTGCAGGCCGCGTCAGAGCTCGAATCCCCCTCGTCTTCATCACCATCCTCTTCCACGACCTGTTCAGATACTTGCTCAGACGCGCGCCCCTTGCCCTTGAGCATTGCCATCGACCGTGGGGTAGTGACGACGTCTGCTCGCACGCGTCGAGCGATACTCGCACCACGCACAATCGTGGCATGAGTGATGGTGGACAAAGATGCGCTACTGTCACGGTTGCTGTCCCCACGGTCGAACCGAATCGTTAGCTGCGAGTCACGTGAAGATGTACCATAAGATGACAAGGACACCGCGTCTAGTTGGAAGCCCGGCGACGCGGGCGAACCAGGGCCAGGTGAACCAACGTCATTCGAAACGGTCGCACGCTCCTGCATCATATCCATGACTTCTTGATAGAGTGGTGAGGCACTATGCGAACAATCATGCCCAGCCGCATTTTCCCCATTTTCTCCCTCTGCATCATTCCCGTGTTCATCTTCATCTTCCTCCCGCACCTCCGGGCATAGCACAATTGTTGGGAGCGTTACGCTCGGCTTGGTTCTGTGCTTAGTGTTTTCCTGCTGTGGCACTTGTGTAGCAGCGCTCGTGGGTGCGGTCGAGACGGATGACGCCGGACTGTCATGCAATGCAGATGGAAGAGAGGAGAAAAGGGAGGCTGACCACGACGACAGGTCTTCCATAGTATCCCTACGGAGCGATATGCGTGGTGGGAGAATCGAAAGATCCGAAGGACGTGACCGAGAACGCTCGCTACTATCGCGAATCGAACCATGGTCCTGCTGCACTTGCTCCTTTGTCCCATGATGCAGTGTTAGGTTAACCGGCGGTGAAGCCTGGGGTGGCGTCTTAATCGGATCTGCAGGGGTAGGGCTAGGAGCTGCCGAATGCTGCGACATGAACGAGCTGCTTTTCTCCTCGGGCGGTGGTTGCAAGGCATCCTCTGGTGTGATGGGAGGTGGTGACCCGCTGGGCACACAATCGTCGGAGTAGACAGGCGGCGGCGATGTTTCATTGACGACGCGAAACGGTCTCCGCGGGGCAGGTTGGGCCCTCAGACGCCGCTCTCGGTTACTGTTGACGCTGCCAACGGGTGATGGAGGATTAACCCGGGCGGGGGAGCTAGGGTTGTTGGTGTTGAGGTGGAGCTGCCGCACAGGCACCGGCGCCGGCTGGATGACCGGTACCTTTCCCAGGAGAGGCACAGTCACCGGGCCGTTCGGAGTGTCCCGTTTGTGATCAACGTAGATATATTGTGCCTCCGAGGAACATGCAATGTCCACGTTACCCGCCTCGACTGACGTTCCAGTGCGGGACGCAGGAGTGGAAGGGGGAGCAACCGAAGGCACGATGTCACGAATGGGCGTTTCAGATAATTGGTGCGGAGGCGGGGGTAGCGGCAGAGGCGGAGGCGGCAGTGGCGGACCGCTGCGCAGTGATCGCTCTGACCCTGACCGTGCGATTGACCCATCTGATCTTTGGCGGCGGAGAGAGGTTGACCGGTTGACAGATATCGTGGTCGAGGGTGACCGTGACCGAGAAGAATGCGTCGAAGTTGGGTCATCTTGCACAGAAGTGGGGTCAGGGACACGGTTGCGACGGCCTTTGAGAATGAGGGCAATTTCGGCTTCCGAGTAACCGAGTCCCGCCAGAGTTGATGTCCATGCAGGCGGGATTCCTTGGAAACTGCAAAAAAGAAGAACCGCGAGGAAAAGGCCGTTAGATGTACCGAACATGAGGCAAATGATCGGGATTAAATTTTGGGAGTACGTACGATTCGTCGATGTGGATATGGTGCTGTGTTGCGTAACAGCATTCGTGAACGGACATTGCGCGGGCGTGGCCAAAAAAAAAGGAAATATTTTGTTTTCAAATAAATCAGGTTAAGGCCAGGTAGAAGTGACGAGAGAAGCAGGCTGACCTGAAGATTCCAAGGGCGAGAAATGGACTCATCATGTGTAGCGGCATCGACGGTGGTCACGGACGGACTTTTGGACGCAGAACGCTTTCTAAGGGTAGACATCTTGCGAAAAAAGCCCCTCTTGCCACTACCCGAGCCGGAATCTGGCATTAGAGTAGTAGACGTGGACACAGATGATGGTGGTTGCAGCTGTTGTTGATAGTCCTGAGGCGAAGATTGTAATATGCGGCTGGGCGTGGGAGATGCACTGCGGATTGATAGGGCCCCATTTGCCTTTGTCTTGTTCTTGGGGGATGGAGAGAGCGCGCTGGAGGAAGACGAGGGAAGGGGTGGTTGAGAATAGAGAGATTGGTTTGAGATAGAGGCCAGGGATGCATTGCTCGATGCCGCGTAAAGATAGATTGGGTCCTTCGGAGGAGGACGCGGTGGCTTTGAACCTGTGAACCTGAACACCTTGAAAGACGAGAAACGGGAGGACTGTTGTTTTGTGGAGGAGGAGGAGGCCATTGTGCTCCTCTCAATTCCTCGCGAACCGCCCCCCAAGGTACACACGGCAGCCCCCGCCTCACTTTCGCTCGGAGCTTAAATACAGGCCCGTGCCTTTTTTGACTCCGGGTCCTGATGCCGTGATCACTCATCTGTCACTCCGCCCAAGATATCAGCTATGTGCGCTACACAGGAAACAAATACTGTAACACTCATCACTCATCCACCACATTGTGGGCGCCCTCTTCACCAATCTCATTATCGCACATGTCCATCTTTTTGTTGCTCTATTTCGAATACAGACAGAACGCTCACTAGTAGAGCGTCAACTGGATGACATCCAGGGCAGTACCTCATGCCTCATAGTCGGAGGATAATTATAACCCGCCAGGGGACCATTGTCAATGCGTTCGCTAAAATTGGATCCTCTTTACAACGTTCTCACCTTTTGTTGGGAGTCGCTTGGGCTTTGAAAGCCTCGGGAAGATAGGGATATTCAGTAGCAATGGCAACCCAATAGGAACAAGACGGTTCGCACGCGTTTGGCGCCGCCTGTGAATGTCGCCTCCTCCTTCCCATGCACTCGTCAATGTTGTGATGCATGAGCAAATGCCTCGAAATATCATTTATCCTCGCAGAGATAAGCCAGTGCATGAGAAATCTGATGGTAGTTGATGGTCATGGACAGAACTTAAATCTTAAATACATTCCGCAGCTTCTTCCATCTCTTCCATCAACTTGGCTACTACCGGATGCCACACTTAAATGGCTGTGGACACCTGCTCAGAGATTAGCCATGCGCGCTCCCCAAGTAAAACTAAAACCCACTAGATTATATCATCCTTGTGGTTGCCTTTCACGGCAATCTTGTTCCATACTCGTCGACCTTTTTGTATATCTCGAGCACATCCAACATACCCGCAATGCAGATCTACAGCGTCATGTTCTGTATATCAGATGGCGGTCTGGACGTGTTCTATCCAGCAAATTGAATCACATGAAGGAGTTAACACTCGCCAGCGTCCACAGGCATAGCCAAATACGACTACGATCGTCAAGGGTCGTCTTAACTTTTCTCATCCTACGTTAGGAAGCGCTCGAGCTTGAACACATGGGGATCAGGATAAACATTAGGGTCATACAAAAACCATCCTCTGTACTACAGCGTCCAAGCGCAGACATCCGACACCGATGTCGCTTCACCTCCAAAAAAGGGGAAGTTACTGAAATCTTTCAATCCATTTCGGCTGATACTGCACTTATGAGGTATACTGTGAGTGGCGTACTACCTCGCTTCTTGTATTGCGGCGTGCAAGCCAACCACAGCTTGCTTGTAACGTGAAACACGATCGAACATGTTGCCACGTACAGCACTAGCATCAGAACTTTAACATCGGACTTGCAGGACCTTGCACAACCTTGCATAAGGTTGTGCAAGTCCTCGGCAAGTCCGCTGACAACCTATGTCATGATTTCTTGGCAAGTCCGCGCCTTCTTGCAGCTTTCTTGTCCAACCACTTCATGGGCGGCCACCATCTTTGCTATGTACGAATCCGAGTCTACAATAGATGTGCATGTCAAACAACAAAAATTAACCCAGGGTGATATGTCCTCCGTCTCCCACAAAGACATGCTCTTGGCAGGGCAAGGTGGTGCAAGGTGAATATGTGGGAAGTTTTGTGTCAAAGTTATGATGCTACTAGAGGTAACTTAGACGTCACGTCGTGGACCTGGTAGATATGGATACCCTTGCCCTTGCTCTTGTCCTCGTTCCGCATACGTGGAGTAAAGTATCATTGGGAATGGTTGCGAGAGCACCACAGAGCCGGTTGCTACAGTATGTCAAATAGATACCCCGTACTAGCGAGGACCCACCAAGTATTATGAAGCACTACGGTAATAATAAAGCCCTTATGAAGCTTTGTTTCACCAGCATGGTCATTGCCTTAGACATCCACTCAGGCTGGCTCTCGTCGTACTACAAGCTCGAGCCCTCGTTTTGGCGTGATACTACAGTTTTTACCTACGAGAATGATTAGGACGGCTGTGCTTGCTGTTTAAGGGCAATGTTGCACGACCCTGACGTACAGTACTGTATATCGAAACCTCAAGGCTTTTGATACAGAGCGATTTCTGATAGATGACGGGAAAATCGAGGGTTATTCAATTGATGTCAGTGAGTGTGATTGTTTTTTTTGGACTATGTTATGCAAGCTCTAGTTTGCTGGGTCGTAGAATGTGCCCAGGGACATCATCTTGTTGATTCGACGCTCTGGAATCCACGTCTAAGGCGTGCTGGGTGTGCTGGGCGTCTACAAGGATGGTTTGTTATCTATTTTCTTGGGAAGCACGTATGGCTGATATTTGAGCAGACATCCAGCGTCATTTGCGTGTGACATAACAGTGCGATACTACGTTGACGTTGACGCGATCTGCAAAAAGCTTTTGGACTAGCGACGCGTGCTTTCGCATGGTGGTTGGCGTCCGTGCTACTATGGAGGACGAAGTATGTAAAAGGATACTTTATCCTCAAAGGAAGTGGACGGTGGAATTGGCCAGGCACTGAACACGAGAAGGCAATGTTCGAGAATACTCCTTCGTCTTCCTCGGTCCCTTGGACCCACACAGGTATTATCGGAGAAACGCGTATCATATGCCTTGGCGGTCTGGATCGGATGGTACAGTGGACCAGATACGGATACGTAGGCTCTGGTCTACAGTATGTTGGTGGTTTAAGGCGTAACACATGATGGTCGACTGCTGGCCGTTCTGGCGCATGCACGTGGTGATGCACGCATAGACAATGGATACAAGAATGATCTGAGAGATGACTTCGAGAAAGACCTGTCCCATTCCGGCGACAGCTAACGCTGGAGCTGGCTAGGGCGGGCATTGTGGGAGTTTCAATAGAGTGGGTGTGGGATATCACTGATTTCGAATGATCGTTGTCCTGTTGTCGGTATGATACACCTGGCATACATACTGTATACTATAGCTAGTGAAATTCGGCGCTTTGTTTGATGACTATGATAGGGACTTACTGTACGAGATAGCTTGGCGGGCGCCCATGTGTAGGATGTGTGTGATATGTGGACGCCATCAATCAGTCATGTGTCACGTAGTCCGACTCGTAGTGGGCCTGATTGGATCAGGGGCGAGAATGCAAGCACTGGCAATCGAGTCATCATAGTCTCGATGCTACTACTTGCAATGCATCGTGATGTCCAGAAGGAGCCATAAACCATTTAACTTGAACGTTCCTCCGTTTTTCTACCAAGCTCCTGAGGTAGAAAATGTGTTTCAGCCTCTGAAGATGCGGCTCGTGTCTCAGGACAGAATTTGAAAGCACCGAGATGATTGAAGTGGCGTGGTGGGTGGGAATATGTGACGTAGTAGATTTCGTCTGGGAATTACGCCTTAGTACTAGTACTTGTTTTTGTTTGTGAGGGACGAGCCAAGGGAAAACTGGTGATCCGAAAAAGGATACTCGCACATCATGTGCCGACGTGCAGGCGAGGGACCTCCGTCTCGGCTCACATTCTGGACCCGAGCTGGTGATCGATTTCCACAGAGTCGATCGCGACCTGATCAAGGCACTGCCTACAACCTAAATCGGACATATGGCCCCACGTAGGGCACGAAGCATACCTAGGTTGGTGCGGCGAAGAGCGCTGTGAGAAATGTTCCAAGTGGTTGGCTCAGTCAGTCACGTTATGACTGAGAAGCGCGAAGGCATTTCTGGCTTTTTTTTGTGAAAATGTGGAACAATCCGTTTTTAAATTCAAATTGTTATGTAATCGGTAACGTAATAGATATCTTGTAGCTCACCACTGGACTGCGCCTTTCCTTTCCTCTTCTCCATCATTTCTTTCATTCCCTCCTCTTCTCTGCCATCCCCTCCCAAGCAGTGTCGACTCTCCTTTCGGTATAATGGTGAGTATTGTGTTTTCAACTCGAGATCTCCCCATCGGGTCAATCCGCCCCGCCGATCCAACCGTACCGTTCATTCCTCTAACCCCAATTCCTCCCACCAGTCGCACAACGCCCCAGACCACACCTCCCTACCCTCTATGGAGCATGACGCCCACCGCGATGCCCACGTACACGGTCTCCGTCTTGCCCTTGGTAGCATCCTCGCCCCTGTACGGCCCTTTCTGTTTTCCCTCCCACTCCTGCGCCACATTTCAAAATCTTGACCTTTCCCCCTTCCCACACGCAGAAGCGTCCCTCGCCACCCTCGCACACGGGCTCTCACCCAGTATCCGGAACGGCGTCCCCATTCCACCACTGTCCTCACTCTGGCACAACTGGCAGTGGGGGCAGTTGGAACGGACATGACACTCCGCCCCTCCCTTCGCCACAGCCACACTCATCTCCCGTCATGCCGCACTATCACCCTCACCACCCACACCCTCAACCACAACCAATGCCGATACCGCACCCACACCTAAACGTTCACCACCAGCATCACAGCCACGTTTCCTCCCAACCGCAACCGCAATCTCATGCGCATGCCTACGGGCCCTCGCCCCTGAGCTTCACCGTGCGCTCGCACCCGCGTCACCTGCCATAGGGCAAGTTGGCGCGGGCCGCCGCTTCCTTCTCATCCGTCAGATGCTAACACGTGTCCCTTTTGCTTTTTATGTCTCTTCTCGCTGGTAGCATTCAACAAGCTCAACACCACCCGAATCGTTGTCACCGTCACCTTCACCATCGCCCCGGTTAACGACACCTCCACTGATGCTGGAACACCCTCCGCATCCATACCCGCATGAAGCTGTGGTTGGTGATTCTGGTGTGAACAAGACTGCGACCGCAGCAAACTCGGATGCCGCAGCAGTTTCAAAACGTGCCCGTTTTATCAAGACTCTGCAGAGTAAGAGTGCGTGGGATGCTATGATACATGGATCGTGGGTCTGAACACTGGTGGTAAAAGCTTGGTGAAAGCCTCCGATTTCTCCCCTTTTTGTCCATTTCTCTTTGTCTTGCATTCTTCGCCACACATGTGATTGTTGTCATATGTCCTATATGTTCCCATGTCGCGCGCACGTTATCCCCGTGTTGTACACGTGGACCTACACGCACGGGCGTGGGGTCTGAGTGTGCCTGTAATCTTTGCCAGTGCGTGCGCAGTAGTAGAGTGGTCCTCGTCCTGTGTATATCTTTTTCTTAGCCCCTGTTACCGGCTTCGCGTTACCTATTAGAACAGAGAACATTGATTCACCTCCGTTGTCAACTAACGTTTGCGATCATCACGCATTTGCAATCACCACCCGTGATAACTTGTGAAACACGTTGAAGCAATGGAAGAAACTTGCTCCGATGTGATAAGGAATTATTAATTTCTGGTTGCACACTGGCTTGTATTGGCCTGGCGCCGCGATCTTCACATGCCGTGCCCTTCTCTTCTCTTCTTTTCTCTTCTACTTTTACTTCTTCTTGCGAGTTCACACCGCATCTCGGAGACCGATAGAGACAGATGCCGATAAACCGGAAGTTTCCACATCGATGCCCGATAAGTTCGCGATATAACTTCTTTGAAAGCTGCAACCCAGGCGAGCGGTAATTATCCGAGTCCCGTAACCCCGGCGTCCCTCATCACCCTTTGTCAAATTTCTCACTCAAATTTCCCCCGCCGCCAAACTTTCCTTTTTGTATACGGTATGTACGATAATATATTCGTTCTTTTCGTGTGGTATAAGGGAGGAGGTCCACGTGCGATGTCACGTGATGGTCGGTCGGTCGGCTAATGCCATGGCTAGCGAGCCTAGCGTTCGGATAGTGTTCGTGTTCGGATCACCAACTCTCTTTCACAGCCCCAAGGGACTTTCAAAAAACATTTCGAACTCTGTATTCCTCTTCTGCAAGTAGTCTGCAAGTAGTGAACCTTGGCATAAGATACTTTGGTAGGTATATATAAAGAGGTCCTGAAGAGGAGTAATGAAAAGTAAAACGTTCGAAGAATGACGATGCAAGTGAATGACTGGATGACACATTATCTGGGCGATGGATCCGGAGGAGCGGAAAGGAACAAATGGCTGAGAATGTGTACAGTGGCTAGCGCTTCTAAAAAATGTGATGAGGGCCGGGAACTGCTGAGTGCAGGGCGCACCTGCCAGACTGTGTCAGTGGGCCCTGGCCAAACGATCGTTGATCCCCAAACTGGATGGTGCAGTGCTGGAGACGGCATTTGTGCGACTCGGATGGTTATACTGTAGGTTCCCTGTACTGTGTGCTGATAAATGGCTCTCAATATGGCGAACTATTATGTGGTATATTAGCACACTTTACTTGGCCTTACAATGCCAATGCTGCCAAATTTTTCCTGTCACATTATGGATGACATACATGGAATTTTCTATGAGAATTTCATAGAATTTCCCTTCACCCATTCCTGCGTGTGTATAGGGTGACCGGTGAGCTGTGACTGATTCATGTTGTGGGTCTACTTTGGCGCTCGTGTCGAGAAACTTGAAGGAGCTTCACGGCTTCGACGGGAGTACTACGGGTCATGAGTGCTAGTGTCACGGTGAGACTTGGCAACCAATCGCCAAGGATGACAAAAACAGGGGGAAGCCCATCAAGGGAGTTCTCAAGCTGATCACTGCTGCATTTCAGTGAATATCCTGTTCTGTAATACATTTATGATGGCCACAGCCCGAATTTTGGATAGCGATGCGGCACTCATGTCAATCTCTTGTTTAATGCAGTGCGAGGATATCTATACCCCCTCTAGGCCCAAGCAGCAAAGATGCAACAAATGAACCGAGTTGACAATGACCAAAGTTATGTGGTTCAAAACCTATAACCTCAACAGTAGGGTATCGCACAAATAACTCTGATCATGGTGGTGGTGGTAAGATAAATACTGAGACTGATGTCTCAGAACCTACAAGGGACACCAGGAAGAATAGCAAGTAGTAAGCTGTAAGGAGAGTAGCGCAACCAATGGTTGTTCTCTTCCTAGTGCATTCACAACGATACTCTGAGTTTTTCCAATACACCCACACTTGAGTTCCCCTTTGACAAAGCCCCAAACCCTCTCATCCCGGATTGCTAGACTTGGAGTGGGCAGCCAAGGGTTGTTCTTCTTCCCTTTCCTGATACATCTTCTCTTACTGCTTCCCTTTCTTCCATCCTGATGTTTTATTTCATTCTTGTCAGTCTTAGCTTGATACCCCCAGTATTTCCTGTAAGGTG
>QFEZ01000387.1:0-14457 GCA_003316425.1 Russula lepida | reverse complement strand
GCCCTGTCAAAGCCCTAGGGGATCCTTTAGCAACCAGCAATCTACCATACTCAGCTCTTGCACTGGCAGCAGCAGTGGTACATTCTGATGTCCATAAGCTCCTGGAATTTGTTACTAATATCATAATAGGTTGAAAGGGCACTATTGCTCTGGGCAGATGGCACAATCACCATTGACATGGTGAACGCCCACCAGTCTAGCAGGAAGGCGATTCCTTTGAAGCCGTCGCTCAACAGGTCAACAGGAAAGGAAACGACTATGGCACAGCTATTTAATGAAGCTAACTGGGGCTCTACTACCCGTGCATATGCCATATCAGTCCAGCAGCTTAAACCAAAGCGCATGATAGAAATCATGCAGATGGCTGAGTCATTCATGCATGACTCAAATACTAAAACTCAACAGGCCACTGTTTATGTGGACCCAAACGACATGCATGCAAACATTGTTGACTCAGATGATAACAGCGAGGGCAGCGGCACAGAATGTAAGTGACAGTTTTCTTCAATGCTTGTTTCGTTTCTGATCAAAGTATGTTTTGAAGAAACTGGTGTGTGGCAGTGGCATTCTGTCAGACTGTTTCCCCCCTTCACTCCTCTCTCTCCTTCTGGGCATGCGCTGACTGCAGTGGAAATTGTCCATTGACATGTTCCATGGAAAGTCGCAATTTGTGGAGTTCGGAGTGATGCAACGCTGATGTTATACATATGGTTGTGTTTGGATGCCGGGTTTACGAGTTTCATGTCAAATACATACCTTATTGTCTTCTTAGACTCTTCCTTAAACACCAATAAGATGTGCTTGAATTCATTAATTTCAATATGATTAATTTGAGGCGATTTCCTTAATTTGAAGTGATTTCCTTAATTTGATATGATTTCTCTCATTTGATGTTCCTTAATTTGACACGATTTTCCTTAATTTGATGCATAGTAAGGCCAAGTTAAGGAGGATTAAGGCGATTTTAACATGAAGACATGTATTAAAACCATCTTAAACTGCTCTTAAAAATTTTTTTAAGTGTCTTCTCAGACTTCACTTTAAGGTAGTGTTAAGGCGGTTAAGGACCATTTAAACGACTTTAAGGCAATTCCCGTTTTCCTGATGCCCTGATACCTAAGTCCAAGTCAGATACTAAATTCCACTCCAATTCAATATATGAATAAATTTCACTGAGAATGTGCCATGGCCCTTCAACTGAAGGGTGAAAGCTCAAGGGGGATTTATCAAAGTCACCATGTTTGGCACACCAAAGCACCTGGAGCATTTGGACCTAATCTTATGGGCCTTTGGAATTGTAGAGTTCTGATGATATGCATAGTGGAAGCACAACTAACTATGCTGTCATGTTGGCAGCAAAATGCCAGGTTGAACAACTTGAGCCAGCCAGAGCTGCTTTTTTCAGTCACTCGGACAAAGCCGGCTCATTCTGGCTCATTCCAATCCTGCTTGCTACATATCTGCATATCATGGGCACACCACCACCCCTGGGCTCTTCTTCTTTGCAGCCACCTGGAACTCCTGTACATACCCGCAGCGCTATCACTGGCAGCTCTGAAACAAAAACCAAATATGAAAATAGATCTATGACCTTGTCACATCTCACAGATGAAATGAGCCCCTTCTTTGTTGGTCCGATAAATGCGCAAGAGTTTTTGGACTCCTTCTTGCCTCCTCCCCCAACTGGCTCTTCTGTTCCCCTTTTTGAGAAGGGGATGTTCAATTCTTTAACTCAAACATTACATGAACAAGAAACAAAATGGTATTCAGTATTTGTGAGTCCTGACTCACTGGCATGTTGCCCATTGCACCAGCTCTTAGGTCTTTCCAGAACCAAATCATTTCTCTGCATCTCAAAACTTTAGTCATAACCAATACATCCAGCTTGTCAAAGTCAGTAGAGGAAAGCAAATTCCCTTTCGAATTGAAGCCCGACTGCTCAGTATACACTCGTGGCCAGAATAAAAACCATTTTAACCCCTTTTGCATAGATTTCATCATCGAGTTCAAAAGAAAATGGAAGGACCTGTTTGTCAACATCCCATCCAATGGTGGGTCGTTCGGCCCCTTCTTGAGCTCAGAAGGTCAAACCCATGAGGTTCTAGGCCAGCTTACTGCATATGCTACTGCAATACTGAGCGCACAGTATTGCACACATATGTTTATGGTCTTCATATTCAAGGAAATTGCAAGACTGATTCAATGGGACCATACCGGTGTGATTGTCACCAAGGCAATACCTTTCAACAAGGAATCATACCTTTTCGACTTCTTCATCTGTTATGATATCACAGACAATAAAGCTTGTGGCCATGATTCTACTGTCTCTTTACCTGCTGAGGGTGAAATTAATTTTTTCAAAACCATCATCCCTGAGTTTTCCAATGTAACATCCTTTCTGGCAATAATGACACAACATCAAGACATGTACATGAGCAGCTGCTTCATTATCCCCTATCCTGGACTTCGACCTGACATCCCAGTAGGTCACTGGACTTGCTCATCACTCGCTTGCAATACCAAGAGGAAGTGTCGAGTTCACCTGAAGGATTCTTGGCATGTCTTACTGAAGGATGTTGAACCCAAAGGTGAAATATATCATCAGCTCCATGAGAAAAAGGTTCCTAACATCTCTTCTTGCTTATGGGCTAGTGATGTTGGCATTGACACCTATCACCAATCTCAAACTGACAAACTCATCAACAAATACTTCTCACTTCAATCTTATTGGAGATTAACTCCCCATCAGCATTACTGCATAGTCCTAGGTGTTGTTGGCAAAAAGCTGGAGAAGTTCAACTGAATGTGGGAGTCTGTGAACACTATATATGCTGCTCTGAAGGGTAAGATTACTATTTTCTTAGCAATTAATCTACCTAACTTGACTCACTATAGCTCACAAGGCCACTTACAATGCCGGTATTCTTCATCGAGACATCAGTGCCTGGAATATGTTGATTGTCGGCTCCAACAAATTGCCTGGCTCTGCTGCTGATCATAATGAGCCTGAATCAAAGATTGAGGGTGGAATGCTGATTGACTGGGATCTCTCCAAGATTGTCAACACAAATGATGGACCCAGTGTTGCATGCCATCATGCATACACTGTAAGTTGATTACATGAAATGGTATACCTGACTCCTGACATATCTTTCTGCCAGGGAACCTGGCTGTTTATGGCAGCTGACCTTGTTCAGTCATCTAATATCCAACATACCTTTGTTCAGGATCTTGAATCATTTTTCTGGGTTCTTATCTGGATCATCATCATACAGGTGAAAAGTAGCTGGGATAATGGAATGCGCACAGAATTTCTTGAGGTGACAATGAGGCCAAAATTTTATAATCACAATTGAGGCAAAGAGAACACAATGAGCTCAAGATATCATATTTAGTCTGGAGGCACAACAAAGGAGATGTTCCTAACATCAACCTGGCTAACCAATGGCAAATTTGACATTCCTGGAAATCCTACCCTTCATGACTTTCTGATTGCATTGAAAAGAATAGTTGCCATACAATACAACAGACCAGTTAAATTCAAATCATCCTTCAATGATGACAATCATTTTGATTCAAAGCTTTTCGACTCCGATTATGAAAATTAGCTCAAGATTCACCAAGCTTTGGAGAATAAGTATTTCAAGGATCATAGTGGGATGCTTCATCAATTTCAGATAGCTGTCACAGCCAAGTGGCCTGACAATGACAAGGCTGAAGCTCAAAATGTCCTGCAACCTCGAACTAAATGATAATGTGGTCAAAATATAACCACAAAGGAGATAAAACAGTACTCACCTACTACAACCTCCATCTAGATGGATGACAATTGCAAGCAATGACTGCAGATAAGCCTGATGGGCCTAATGGCATAACCGAGACCCAATGGGAGAGAGATAACAGTAAACATGGTAAACAAGTGGGTGGATCACCAGTGGTGATAACAAGAGTCCCTTGCATACAGTTTGACTGGATGCAGATGAGGGTTGCACAATGGGGTTCATGGGAGAGAAAGGGCAGGAAGAGTGAACACAAAGAGTGAGATAAGGGAAAAAGAAAGGCCAGAGAACAAACTTAGATAATGTGAGGTGTTA
This sequence comes from Russula lepida, assembly GCA_003316425.1. Taxonomy (NCBI): domain Eukaryota; kingdom Fungi; phylum Basidiomycota; class Agaricomycetes; order Russulales; family Russulaceae; genus Russula; species Russula lepida. The sequence goes on along the minus strand of QFEZ01000387.1, from coordinate 10,363 downwards.
CCGCCACTTAAACTGAATGATGTGATTGATCCAAGTCGTGCTCAGTGGACAACCCAATAGACAAGTGAGGTCTAAAGGTTGTATAAAGAAGGGATCTTGAAGGCTTTGATGAGGATCCTAATGGCATGATAGAACAAGTTGTATTTCAACAACTAGGGAATAGACAACAAGATGAGGGATCTATTAGGATACAAGTGAGGTATCCAAACAGGAGAATCAACTTGGGTTCCACAGACCGGAACCAAGCCACTATATATACTACAGAGAAGCCAAATATCATACAACAATCAGTAAGCAAGAAGTAAGCAAGAATAGTAAGCATAGGGGTTGATCAATAAGCAAGAAAGAGTTATCGTCCAATAGTAAAGCAATAAGTAAGCAACAAGATAAGAATTACCAAGCAAGACAACAGGGAATGAATAGCAATAAAGGATCATACCATAAGGCCTGTTCCAATGACGCAATACCCTCTAGATGCTAATGAATCATGACATCATACAATCTAGGCTATAGTCAGCTGAATAGGGAGTTAGGTCATAGGTGATAGGCGTTAGGATAATCTTTGAGTTGTCTTGTCTAGGCTCTTCTAGCCCATTCCATCAACTTGCCCTTGTATGTTCCAGGTCCTGTCCAACCTGTAAGTAATGGGTCCCACATACATCGGCAACCCTGCAGCAAACGTTTTGGGCTCGTACAAGCTTGTACAAGCTCGTAAGAGCCCAAAAAGCTGGAAAAGTTTCATAAAGTTTCATAAAGTCCAAAAGCTGACAAGTAACCTACATTTTGCCAAAAGCTGCCTTTGGCCACTGCAAAAAAAGTCGAAAAATGGAAAAGTGTAAAAAGTCCAAATAGATCCTTTGTCAATCATTTCATAAACTATACTTTTACACCTTTTTGTCATTCATCCAGCATGACCAAGTTCGGCTTTTTCACTTTTCAGCTTTTGAGCTTGTTATGGCTTAAAAAAGCTGAAAAGTTGGAAAGTTTTTGTACAATTTCCCAATGTAGGATCTTCTACTTCGACACTTCCACTCTCTTCAGAGCTGTTACTGTTAATTGGCCACCCTTTTTCATCGACCTCTGTTAGTTGTGCCATAGGAAGAGGCCATACTATAGGTCGTGACATGCTTGGGGGCTCAGGAGTGCCTCCAACAAGTTCGTTATTAAGGAAGTCAGTAATGTCATTGAAGAGGGCTGCAACATGAGGTGCATATGTGTTAGACCAGGTGATTAGTGGGTGCTCCATAAGCCCCACACCAGGCACACCTATAGCTTTTGAGGAACTTGGAGGGCCCACAGGGACACTGAAGAACATTGAGAAGAATGATAGCCCCAGCAATGATGATGTCAATGGGCATGGAGACTTGGTAGTGAGGTGTAATAACAGATCCACCTGAGACAGACTAACTAGCTGACATTGAGACTTGATTGAGTCAGATTTGCTCAAGATAGATGTTGTGCAGAACAGTTGGGGCAAGGGTGCAAGGGTGCAAGGGTGCAAGGGGTGAGAGTATAAGAGTGCAAGGGGCAAGGGTGCAAGGATGCAAGGGTGCAAGGGTACAAGAGTGCAAGGGGCAAGAGCAAGGGTGCAACAGTGTAACAGTGTGAGGGTGCAAGGATGCAAGGGTGCAAGGGTGCAATAGTACGAGTGTTACCGGCCTCAAGAGGAGGAGCTGATGCATTGCTCTCCGGCTTGTGTAAGTGATGAAGAACTGGTCCAGAAGGTTATGTGGTCTAGTCCTGTGATGTCATCATGCATCATGAGTCTAGATGTGGCTTCTTGCTATCTTGCATATTGGTCCAATGATATGTTTCTGTGCCCTGTTTCATGTTTACCTGTTTGTGTGGGTCTAACCTGTGGAGGCCCTTGTACTCATACCATTGTTTCAGACTATTAGACTCCTACTCAGTTTGGTCTTAGACCCCTAGTTAGTCTACCCTGTAACAGTATATAGGGAGTGCCTTAACTGCCTTAGACTGGCAAGTTGAGTCTCCTGTCTCAATTTACTCTGTTTCCTTTTCTTCTCTTTCTCTCTCTCACAAGAGGGTCTTGCTAAGGGACTTGCAAGGTGGGAACCTCTTACTCTGTCTAAGCTACCTAGGAGGGCATGACCCCTATCCTAAATGACTCAACAACCAGTCTAAGCACTGATGCATACAAAGCGGCAGTGACATTAGACTCAACTTTCTTATTCAAGATGGCTAGCAATACGACACCACTAACTCAGGAGCAGCTCTTGAGGACCAAAGCCAATCAATGAATCTTTATGCTACCAAGCAGTGATAGCAGGAACAAGACAGGGAAGGACCTGCTATTCTTTTCTACAAAGGAACCTCTTTCACTAGTAGACGCGATCCCTGTTGCACTCCACGATGGACTGTGGTATCAACTCACTAAAGATCTAACCCTAGCAAGCCCAGCACTGGCTGTCCACGATTTTGACAAACCTCCATATCTGGTGGACAAAGGAAAAGCTAAAGAAGTCACAGATGCAGAAGACGACATTGACAAGTCGCTTCAAAAGGAAATCAATCAAGAGATCAGAAATTCACCTATCGCACCAGATGCCATTTTGCCACTACAAGCAGGGCTAATCCTCAATACAGGAAAAATGAGTACCACTACAACTGAAACGGTGGCTTTCACCACTGCTAAACCAAGTACGGAACATGTCAAGAAAGCATTCAGTATAGCAATGAAGAAGTATATCCCACCAGTCCAACCTAAGAAAGGAGGGCCACCCTCAGGAGGATCAGGACCTCCGGGAGGATTGGGAAACCCAGGAGGAGGAGGACCCCCTGGTGGAGGACCAAACCCCCGAGGAGGAGCAGCCCAAGGAGGAGGAAATCAAGGAGGAGACGCTAGGCTCATGGGGGCCCCACTAGCCATCTTTAGTGGAGATAGGAAGCTCGCAGACAACTTCCTAGATGAACTCCTCCTCTACTATTGTATTAATCAACAAAGTCCCACCTTACACTTGCCAATCACAAGGGTAGCTATCACCCTTTCCTATATCAAAGGAGAAGAGGTTGCAGGATGGGTATGCAATATGGGAGTATTCTTGGACAGCCTCCTCCCTAAGGATGACATGGATGACGTATGGGACCATTTCATAGACACCTTTGGGGCAAGGTTCCAAGACTCCACAAAAGCAGATTGGGCACAAAACGACCTGGAGAAACTCCAGCTTAACATGCCCTTCATGGATGAATATACATCCGAATTTGAGGAACTTGCAAGAAAAGCTGACTACCAAGCAGGAAATCCAGAAACCCGCAGGTTGTTTATGAAGGGACTTCCCATCAAGGTGCTCGAAGAAGTGATGCATGGTGGAACTCCTGCCACATATGAGGACCTTAAACAGTGAACTGTGGAAGTGGTCCAATCCTAGCAAACAATCTATAACATCATTCATGGGCGAAACCAACCCCAAAACAATCCTAACACTAATTGGCATCCAAAACCTTTTAATTGGGGAAACAAGCAATTCGACCAGAGACAACCACACCCCCACTGGAACTCATCCAATGCTCCGCAACGATACAACGACACCCAGGTTCCAATGGATATCGGATGGGCTAGAGGATTTTCAAACAGAAATCAGAGAGGCAGATACCAGAGATTCCAAGGACAGGTGGCTGCACTAAACGAACCAGGAGGGCCCCAAACAATGCAACGAGGTTGACCAAGAGGAGGTGGCAACAATGCTCCAAGAGGGGCATGTTTCAAATGTGGTCAGCTTGGCCATTATGCTTGAAACTGTCCATGAAAACCCTGACAATCCAATATAAACCTTATGGATGTCGATTGGGATGATGACTCTACTATTGACATACCTCACAAACCGCTCGACATTCCTCATGATACAGTGGCTTCTGTGAAACACCTTCTTACAACCATGAATGAAGAAGAGAAAAACCAACTGGCAAAGGAGATGGGCATGGACAAGGATTTTCCCACAGCCTGATTAGATCAGCCCTGATCAGGCAAAATAGCACTGGAGATGTATTTCTTTCTGCATGGAAATCTATGACTCTTTGAATCTACATTCACTCCATCGCAAAACAAGCTGAAGCAGTAGCCCTCATTGATTCAGGGGCAACTGAAAACTTTATGAATCTAACATATGTGAAGTGGCTACGATTGCCCATCAAGCAAATGAAGGAGCCAAGAAAACTCCTAAACATTGATGGAACAGAGAATAAAAACAGAGAACTGAAGAATTACACTGACTTGTCAGTCCAGACTGGACAAATCTGTCAAAAACTCCGTTTCTACCTTACAGAACTTGGGGAACAAAAAGCAATATTGGGCTACCCTTGGTTTGCAGCCACACAACCAAAAATTGATTGGAAGCAAGGATGGATTGACCATACACAACTCCCCATCATCCTAAGGGCTGACAATGCAAAAAAGGTGCGATTTGTTCCTCAAACTATCAACATACCAAGAACAAAAGGACCAAAAGAATACTTTATTGGTTGAGTGGTATTCCATCCAAAAGCTATTCCCTTGGAACCAATAAAAGGGGTCCCAAACAAATACCAATGTCACAGAAAGGTCTTCAGTGAGCAAGAATCACAGAGACTTCCCCGTCACACTGTATGGGATCATGCTATCAAACTACTACTAGGAGCACCTACATCTTTACCAGGATGGTTACTTCCTCTCACTCAAGCAGAGATCACTGAAGCACAAAAATTCGTAGAAGAACACCTGAAAAGAGGTACTATCAGGGAATCATGGAGCCCTTACACAGCCAACTTCTTCTTTGTCAAGAAAAAGGATGGAAAACTGTGCCCTGTTCAAAATTACCATCCTATCAATAAATGGACAAAGAGGAATTGCAATGTTTCCCCACTTATTCCCCAAACAATCGATTGCCTGAGTGGATGTACCCTATTCACAAAATTCAATGTTAGATGGGGGTACAATAATATTCGTATTCAGCCTGGAGATGAATGGAAAGCAGCATTCCTTACCCCTGAAGGATTATTTGAACCAATGGTTATGTTCTTTGGCCTTACCAACTCTCCAGCCACATTTCAAATGATGATGAACACCATCTTTCGGAAACAAGTTGCACAGGGATGGCTATCTGTATACATGGATGACCTTGCCATATACCAAGCAGTGTAATGGAGAAACCAAAGACCAACATAGAGCATGTCATAAGGCATATATTCATGAAGTTCTCAACATCTTGGAACAACATGATCTATATCTAAAACCTAAAAAATGTGCCTTTGAACAAGACAAGATCGACTATCTAGGTGTCACTGTGGGACAAGGCATATTGAAGATGGATCTGAAGAAAATCCAAGTGGTAATGGAGTGGACACCACCTAAAACAGTAACAGAAGTCTGCCAATTCCTTGGATTCACAGGATATTATTGATACTTCATTCCTAACTATTCCAAGATTGCATGACCACTCCTCAACCTTACAAAGAAAACCACTGAATGGCATTGGGGAGAAACACAATCCAAAGCGTTCACACACCTGAAATCCCTTATAAGTAAGGCATCTGTTCTCCAACAACCCAATTTCAATAAATGATTCTACCTCCAAACCGATGCTTCTGCATATGGCGTGGGTGCCATACTCTCACAAGTGGCAGGTACAATGGATGCTGCTCCAGGCAAACATTTAAAACCCAAACTCCATCCCATTGCGTACTATTCTGCAACATTTTCCCCTGCAAAACAAAATTATGACATCTATGAAAGGGAATTGCTAGCCATGATAAAATCCCTTGCACACTGGCATCATTACCTAGGATGGACCAAATACCCCTTTACTATCCTAACAGACCAAGCTAACCTTCAATATTGGAAAGCTCCAAAGAATCTCAACCGATGAACTGCATGATGGCATGTGGACCTACAGGAATATGACTTTGAAATCCAGTACATTCCAGGAAAGACAAATACAGGTCCAGATATACTGTCTCGACCATCAAAAGTGGATCAGGGAAAAGATGACAATCATAACATCACTGTCCTTTCCCCAGAAAAATTTATCCATTCTATCATACTTTCAAAGCCATCTGAAATGGAGAAGAGAGACCTCATGATTCTCATTCATGATCATCCTACTGCAGGTCATCCCAGAAGAGACAAAACTTTACAACAGGCCCAGAGACGTCTTGTATGGACTGGAATGAAGGCCTGGATCAGTGATTATGTGGCAGGGTGCACAACGTGTCAACAAAACAAAAACATTACCCATCAGCACAAAACCCCCCTTTTTCGAATCACAACCCCAGAAAATGCTCTTCCTTTCCAGCAAATCTCAATGGATCTAATCACTGGGCTATCTAATGTACAGGGAAAAGATGCAATCCTCACAATCATAGATCATGGATGCTCGAGAGCCACACTCTTACTCCCCTGTTCCACTACTATTACAGGTCTTGGGATAGCTAATCTATACCTCAGACATGTCTATCCATGGTTTGGCCTACTGGAGAAAATGATAACAGATAGAGACCCTCAGTTCACATCGCACTTTGGAAGGGCGCTAACTCAAAAATTGGGGATTCAACAAAACATTTCAATGGCTTTCCATCCTCAAACTGATGGACTATCAGAAAGAAAGAATCAATGGGTAGAACAATACCTGTGTATCATGACATTGACATTGTTACAGCCCTCTTCAATGATGTCACCGATCTCCTCTGTAGCAAACTCATAAAAGGCACTCCTGAGCCTCCAAGCATGTCTCAACCAACAACATGGCCCCTCCTTGTAGTGTCATTAACAGAGGTAGATGCACAAGGTTGTCCTATAGATAGGAGTGGCTCAGAGGAAGACAGAAGCATCGAAGCAGATGACCCAATGTGGGATCCCCTCCTTACAGAATGGACTGGACCAGGAACATTGAAAGGCAAGCAAACCAAATGGGCACGAGAGAAAGGCTAGAAGAGCCTAGAGCAAGATGGCTCAAGGATCACCCTAAAGCCTATCGCCTATGGCCTAACTCCCTTACCAGCTGATCAAAGCCTAGACTGTATGATGTCATGATTTATCAGCATCTAGAGGGTATGGCATCATTGGAACAGGCCTCATGGTACAATCCTTTATTGCTATTCATTCCTTTCTATCTTGGTTGGTAATCCTTATCTTTGTCGCTTACTTATCGCCTTGCTATTGGACAATAACCCTCCTTTGCTTATTGATCAACCCCTATGCTTACAATTCTTGCTTACTCCTAGTCTATTGCACCATCTATTCCTTCTCACATGCTTACTCTTTTAGTTTCCTTTCTACTTACAGATGTTGTACAATATTTGGCTTCTCTGTAGTATATATAGTGGCTTGGTTCTGGTCTGTGGAACCCAAGTTGATTCTCCTGTTTGGATACCTCACTTGTATCCTAATAGATCCCTTACTTGTTGTCTATTCCCTCTTGGTTGGAATATGACTTGTCTTATTACAGCAGTTGGATCTTCGTCAAAGCCTTCAAGATCCCTTCTTTATACAACCTTTAGACCTAGGCATCATCTATCAGGTTGTCCACTGAGCACGACTTGGATCAATCACGTCGTTCAGTTTAAGCGGCAGTAACAGACGTCCCCCAAGGAATGGACAAGTTGGCTTCCAATTGCCATGGCAGTGCACAATAACTGAAAGAACGTAACTACTGGACTATTGCCCAATCAAATCCTATGGGGAGCAGAAGCCCTGCTCCTACTAACAGGCAAGGATGACGAAAAGAACCAGGTTGCAATGGATCGACTTGAGCTCCTAGAACAAAAGTGAGTCCAGGCCATTCAAGCAATTAATTGGTTGGCTGGACAAGAACCTACTCCATCACCTTTTAAGGAAGGAGATCGAGTATGGTTAGAAGGTACCCATCTCTGTTTACCTCACCAAAGCACCAAATTGGCACCAAAACAATATGGTCTCTTTAAAATCATGGAAGTACTATCCCCAGTAGCATATTGTCTAGACCTTCCCATTGCCTGGGCCATCCACAACATGTTTCATGCCTCCCTCTTATCACTCTATCACAAAACAACTGCTCATGGACCCAACTTCTCTCGACCTCCACCTGACCTTATCAAAGGGGAAGAAGAATATGAGGTGGAGCGAATTGTGAATCACCAACATCATGGAAGGACTAGGTTGCTCCAATACTTGGTCAAATGGATGGGATATCCAGAAGCAGATAACACTTGGGAACCAGCTGATCAAGTTCACGCTCCAGAACTTGTTAAAGCATATCACTGACACACCCCTTTGGAAGATAAAAGGAGAGTCTATAGACCAAAGGAGGACATCTGTTCCATTTGCTACATCCCTTCAACTAAAAAATGTCTGACCACTCTGACAATGCCTCTTCCGTTCAAGAAGCACAACCCCCCTCAGCAATGTCCTTTTCTGTCTCAACCGATACTCCAGCTGCCTTGGCACTAATCAACCCTCCTCCAGGCCTATCCTATCGAGAGCAACTCAACTACTATGAAGCACAGATTCCAGACCTTCTGGTTGAAGGCTATTGACAATTGGTGGGACCAGATGAGGCCCAAATCAGTCTCATTTCTCAAATCTGATCTTGGGCAATGTCTCCCCGATCAGCTGCCAACATTGCGACAGGCAATCCATCGATCCATCCTGAAGTCTTACATGCCCTTATCCAAAGTATGGGCGAAGGAGTACAACGAGCCCACGCTTGACATCAAGTCAAAATGGAGTTACTCCAGGAGGCCCTCGACAACCTTCACCACACCCCAAGGCCTGAAAATGTCGACCCCAATAAACCATTTGAAGAAGCCCCACCCAGATATGTCAAAAACTGTGGGCAAGTATACATTGACCTCCCATGCAAGGATGGCCAAACTTGCCTGGCTAAATGGATCAAGCATGTCAAAGGGGGCAAAGTCATGGTGTATACTGATGGGGACACCCTGAATGACCTCCCTCTCATTGTGCCCATTTATGCCCCAAACTGCAATGACCTGACATCTACTGATGAATGGGCAACTGTGCTGCCAGAATGGCTTCATAGCGCACTGGTTGGCAGCGGCAGTACCTACGCAATATTACGCTGCAAACTAAATAAACTCCCCATTGACAATTGGGGGTATGTCGCCAAAGCAGATTGGTATCAAAAGTTGGACAAAGAGTGCCACTCGCTCGATGCTCAAATTGACCTGTTGGAGACAGAACAGGCTACAAGAGCAGTCAAGAGAGGGTTGTCAAAAGGGAGGTTGGAGGCCTTGCTTGTCTCTCAAAGAGTTAGGCATCTCTGCCTCGGCCAAAGAATGGGAGCGCAACAAGAACAAACCCATGTCAAAGCTGCATGGCTACATCATGGGATGGGGTTTGTCCGTGGACAAGGATGTCCACTCTAATGAGGAGGGTGGTGTTACTGGCCTCAAGAGGAGGAGCTGATGCATTGCTCTCTGGCTCATGTAAGTGATGAAGAACTGGTCCAGAAGGTTATGTGGTCTAGTCCTGTGATGTCATCATGCATCATGAGTCTAGATGTGGCTTCTTGCTATCTTGTGTATTGGTCCAATGATATGTTTCTGTGCCCTGTTTCATGTTCACCTGTTTGTGTGGGTCTAGCCTATGGAGGCCCTTGTACTCATACTGTTGTTTCAGACTATTAGACTCCTACTTGGTTTGGTATTAGACCCCTAGTTAGTCTACCCTGTAACAGTATATAGGGAGCACCTTAACTGCCTTAGACCAGCAAGTTGAGTCTCCTGTCTCAATTTACTCTGTTTCCTTTTCTTCTCTTTCTCTCTCTCACAAGAGGGTCTTGCTAAGGGACTTGCAAGGTGGGAATCTCTTACTCTGTCTAAGCTACCTAGGAGGGTGTGACTCCTATCCTAAACGACTCAACGACCAGTCTAAGCACTGACGCATACAAAGTGGTGGTGACAACAAGGGTGCAATGGTGCAAGGGGTAAGGGTGCAAGGGTGCAAGGGGTGACTCTGGGCAAGGGACAAGGGATGACTCTGAGGGGCAAAAGGCAAACTCAGGCAACTTATGTGGCCGTCTTACAGCCATATACACCTGTATTTGTATAGTTGTATACAGTATATGGCCTGTAAAAGTACAGCCATAATTTTAGCTATTTTTGTGCTTTGTGGTACAGTTATGGCATGCAATACAGTATGGCTGTATGGCCATATTTTACAGTTACAGTTTGCAGCCCTATAAGCATTTTGCTATGTTTCCATGGGAAAGAAATGGTGGGCTTACTACAACTAAGTGGCTAGGATTGGAGGCTTCATATTTTCTGTGCATCTAGAATACATATGTATAAACATAATTACCAAACAGCTTGCCATTACATCCAATATTACAGGAGATATAAGCATTTGATGCTATGGGTTGTTCAGATG